>PVLC010023417.1:0-25667 GCA_004027655.1 Graphiurus murinus
GCTTGTAATCCCAGCATTCGGGAGGCTGAGACCGGAGGATCCGGGTTCGCGGCCAGCCTCAGCTACCTAGTGAGGCACTCTGCAACTTAGTGAGACTCGGTTTCAAAATAAAGAATAAAAAATAGGACTGGGGGTGTAGCTCGGAGGTAGAATGCCGCTGAGTTCAATCCCCAGTACCACAAAAAAAAAAAAAAAAAAAAAAAAAAGAAAAGTAGGAAGAAAGCTAGGCATAGTGGTGCACACATGTGATCCCAGTACTTGGGAGGCTGAGCCAGGAGGATCACAGGTTCATGGCCACCTTAGCTATTTAGTGAGACCTTGTTTAAAAAAAAAAAAATAGGGCTGGGGTGTATCTCAGAGGTAAAATGATCCTGTGTTCAATTCCCAGTACCACCAAAAAAACCAACCAACCAACCAACCAACCAAACAAACAAACAAACAAACAAAAAAACAAGGAAGCAGGAGAGGTTTAGCATGAAGAAGAGGAAAAGGGAGACAGAAGAAAACAGGAGAGGCTGAAGTCGGATCTGAGGTGTGGCCAGTTGCTGTAAAGTTCCAGTTGACTTAAACCAGTAGTCGTGGGGGGAATGCTGCTCTTCTGCTCGCTCCCTCTCGCAGTCCAGTTCAGAGGTAAGGCAGGGACAGAGGAGATGCTCCGACTCTGGAGTAAAGAGTCTGCTCAGGGCCAAGGCCAGGGCACCTGGCCATTGGTTTATCTGTGACCTCCTCAATCAAACACATCTGCCATGCCACTGTGCCTTTGTCCTGTGGTGTCCACTCTACCAGATGCTCAGCGAGAAATAATGATTTTTTTTTTTTGCAGTACTGGTGATTGAACCCAGGGGCATTCTACCTCTGACCTATACCCCCAGCCCTATTTTAGTCTTTATTTTGAAACAGGGTCTCACTAAGTTGCAGAGGGTCTTACTAAGTAGCTGAGGCTGGCCGTGAACCTGTGATTCTCCCATCTCAGCCTCCCAAGTACTGGGATTACAAGCGTATGCCACCACTCCCGGCGATTTTTTTTAATCATTTTTTTGGGGTGTGTGTGTGTGTGGTATTGGCAATTGAACCCAGGGACTTCTATCTCTGAGCTACATCTCCAGTCTGATTTAATTAATATTATTTTCTTAGGTGTGGTGACACATGCCTGTAACCCCTGTTCTTGGGAGGCTGAGACAGGAGTATTGCAGGTTCGAGGACAGCCTTAGCAAGTAGTGAGACTCTCATCAACCTAGTGAGACCCTGTTTCCAAATAAGAAATAAAATTGAGCTGGGGGAGTAGCTCAAAGGTAGCATGCCTCTGGGTTCAATCCTTAGTATCACACACACACACACACACACACACACACACACACACACAAAATTACTTTCTGTGTGTGTGTGTGTGTGTGTGTGTGTGTGTGTGTGTGTTACTGGGGATTGAACCCAGGGGTATTCTACCTCTGAGCTACAGACCTATTTTATATTTTGTTTTGAAACAGAGTCTCACTAGACTTTGGAGAGTCTAACCCTAACCCTAACCCTAACCCTAACCCTAACCCTAACCCTAAGTTGTCATGGCTGTCCTTGAACCTGTGACCCTCCTGTTTCAGCCTCCCAAGTACTGGGATTACAGGCATGAGCCACCATGCCCAGCTTATTTTTATTTTGAAACAGGGTCTCCCTAAATTACCACATGCTGGCCTTGAACCTGTAATCCTCTTGTCTCAGCTTCCCAACCTGTGCTGAATTTTAGGTGAGCACTAAAGTGTCTTATTAGTTAACATTATTGAGTATTCACTATGCCAGAGCCCCATTCTAAACATTTTACTTTTTAACTCAAAGGGTCTTCTCATCAACCTTTTTCTTTCTTTTTTGGTAGTGGTTATTTTGCCTTGAGCTATGCCTCCAGAATTTTTTTAAAAATTTGAAACAGGGTCTCACTAAGTTGTGGAGCTGGCCAGGAACCTGCAATCCTCCAGTCTCAGCCTGAATTGCAGGTGTATACCATCATGCTGGCTTTCATCAATCTTTGAGGAAGATTCTGTTATTAAACCCATTTAAGCTGGGCGTGGAGGCTTATGCTTGTAATCCCAGTACTTGGGAGGCTGAGATAGGAGGATTGCTTCCTGTGTGGGCAGGACAGCCTCAGCAAATAGTCTCTCATTAACCTAGTGAGACCCTGTTTCAAAATAAAATAAAATAGACTGGGGATGTAGCTCGAAGGTAGAATGCCGCTGGGTTCAATCCCCAGTGCCACACATACAAAAATACAACAACCCATCTAATGGATGAGGTAACCGAGGCCACAGAGGCTCAGAAACTACTGTAGAGTCTCACAGATATCAAGAGACACAGCCATGTTGAACATGCTCTTCACAACTATGCAGAATGGCAGTGGCGACCTGGGTCAAGCCCAGTAACCTGAGCTCTCTCAGAGCTGCTGGGGCCCAGGGCTGGAATGGAGGCTTCCCAGAGTTCTGAAAGAGGCCCTGAGCTGCACTGGAAAAGTCACCCTGCGCAGGAAAGCCTGTTAGGGCCCCAAGGCTGGGGGAGAGTTGGCCAAGAACAACAGCACGCCTGTCCTAGACTGTTCTCAGGCTGCTCAGCCTGGACGCCTGGCCAGCCTGGCCATGATTCTTATCAGCTCCCTGAGGAGGGAACTCGGGAGTACCAGCATTCCAACCTCAGGGTGTTTGGAGTGAGCCTGGGAGGGTGGTGTCCACGCAGGACCCCCACGGGGGGGGGGGAGAGCTCTGGAAGGCAGGCCCGTCTGTGAGTCCCAGCCTGGCTCTTGGTGGGCAGCTGGGTCCCCTCCCCAGGTTCTGGCAGAACACCCTTGAACAATTTAGCCTGAAATAGCATACGAAGTTCTTTCCTATTTTTTCCAGGCTTTTGGATGAAATTATATTTTACAAATGACTCATTATTATATTTATAGCTTCTCCCCAAATGATTCAAATTGTGGTTTGTCGCCTCCCTGTCTCTCAGCTCCCCCCAGCTCGACAGGAAGAAGTGCTGTTTACTGTAAGGCCAGGTGTGGCTGCTGAGAGTGGCTTTGCCTCTCCCTATAATTACATTTGCCTCAGTCCTGACAAGCGCCCCGGCGCATTTAGTCATGTGCAGCCTTTGTTCCAGCATGTCGTTGGGAGACGGTATCCGCCATTAACTCGGCTTGGAATCTGTTCCTGTAGGAAGTGCATGTGTGTGGGGGGGAGCAGGGGCGGGTGGCAGAGTGGGGAGCCTGAGGGGGAGGCCGGCTCCTGGGGCGGCTGTGACACAGGGGGCCTTTGTGAGGGCCCAGGCTGAGAGGCAGAGCTGCCTTCCCCGAAAAGCCCCTGGGAGAAGGCTGTGCTGGGCCAAGACTGGGGAGGGCCTTGTGGGGGGCAGACCTCCTCCAGCCTCCACAGATACGTAGAGAGGGACACTGGTGGAGGAGGTGGTGGCTAGTGTCTTGCTGTTGACCCACAGGGGTTGGTCTTGAATTCCCTGCCCCTTCTAGGAAACTCTGAGCCAGAAGCCGGCTGCCCTCCCTTCCCTCAAGGTGTGGTGAGGTTGTGCAGCCCTTGCTCGCTCTGAAACAGGCCACCTTTGAGAGAAAGGGTGGAGAAGAGGCTGCGACTTACAGTAACAGTTTATTCCACCAGACGCCCGTGGGTCAAAGTCCTGTTGGTCCACCCTGCTTGGGTACTCGGAAAAGTGAAAATCCCACAAAATGGAAAGAACATTCTGGAACTCATGGGATATTCTCAGAGTCTTATAACAACTCTCTTGGGGTCCTTGGTGATGCTCCTGGCTGGCTGTGGGTGGAGACGGTGGGGTGCAGCTAGGAGAGGCCACCCCAGCTGCCCAGGCCAGAGGAGAGAAGGGCAACGGGCCACCTTATTGGAGGATGGCTTCATAGAAATGGCTCCGTAGGCCTTTCTTGGCTTTCAGTGAAAAACCGGCTCTGCCGCAGATCCCACAGATCCTGGTCATATTCCTAGACCTCCTGCAGGTTCCTTCAGGTCTGCTTCCATTTTCACTTCTTGGCGCAGCCTGTGTGAGCAGGCAGGGGACTTGGAGGGAGGTGCCAGGGGTATGGGTGCGGACAAGCATAACGTAATTATTGGTGAGGTCAGCACGAAGTTTTAACCAGATGACTCCCATCTGGGCTGAATTGGGGCCCTGTGAGGGGCCTGTGAGTCCTGAGAGCAGTGGGGACAGAGACCAGGATCCCGGGACCTCTCTTGGGGGGTATTATGTGGCAGTGGAGAGGTGCCACTCATCCGTCTCTCCCCAAAGGGAGGGCAAGGCTGCAAGAAGAGCCCCCAGGGGTGGAGGCTAGGCGGCGTGGCCAGAGGAGCAAGGGTGTGCGCACCTGGCCATGGTGACCTAGCTTTCGTGCTTCTTTGACTTGAGGGAAAGAGGGACTCTTGTTGGAGGGACGTGCTGCCTCCTACCTTCTGTGGAACCTGAGCTGGGCAGCACCTCGTTGGTGGGCAGACTGAGGGGCAGCCAAGGCCGCCAACTCAGCTCACCTTTGGGCTACCTTTTCATTCTTTCTTTTTTTGCGGTACTAGGGATTGAACTCAGGGGCATTCTACCTCCGAGCTACACCCCCAGCCCTATTTTTTATTCTTTATTTTGAAACCGAGTCTCACTAAGTTGCGGAGTGCCTCACTAGGTAGCTGAGGCTGGCTGCGAACCCGGATCCTCAGGTCTCAGCCTCCCGAATGCTGGGATTACAAGCGTGCGCCACCACGCCCGGCTTCATTCTTTCTTTTTTGAAATGAGATTTGTGGTCTGGTAGCCACCCTACATGTGCTGGCACCTTTTTTTTTTTGCGGTACTGGGGATTGAACTCAGGGGCATTCTACCTCTGAGCTACACTCCCCAGCCCTATTTTTTATTCTTTATTTTGAAACAGTGTCTCACTAAGTTGTGGGGTGCCTCACTAAGTAGCTGAGGCTGGCTGAGAACCTGTATCCTCTTGTCTCAGCCTCCCAAATGCTGGGATTACAAGCATGTGCCACCACGCCCGGCTGCTGGCACCTTTTCTTTCTTTCTTTCTTTTTTTCCTTTTGTGGTACTGGGGATTCAACCCAGGGGTGCTGTACCCCTGAGTTACACCCCCTGCCATATTTTATTTAAAAAAATTTTTTTGGTGTGGGATTGGGGATTGAACCCAAGGGCGTTCTACCTCTGAGCTACATCCCCAGTCCTATTTTATTGTTTGTTTTGAAACAGGGTCTCACTAAATTGTGGAGGGCCTAGTGTTGCTAAGGCTGGCTGTAAACCTGCAATCTTCCTGTCTCAGCCTCCCAAGTACTGGGATTACAAGTATGCGCCATCATGCCTGACTTATTTTTTATTTTGAAACAGGGTCTCATTAAGTTGCAGAGGGCCTTGCTAAATTTCTGAGGCTAGCCTCAAGCCTCCCAAGTACTGGGATTATAGGCATGTGCCACCATGCCTGGCTTTATTAGTCTTTTTTTTTTTTTTTTAATGGTGCTGGGGATTGAACCCAGGGGCATTGTACCTCCAAGCTATACCCCCATACCCCCAGACCTATTTTATTTTTCATTTGGAAACAGAGTCTTACTAAGTTGATGTGAGCCTCACTGAGTTGCTGAAGCTGGCTTCGAGCCTGAGATCCTCCTGTCTCAGCCTCCCAAGTACTGGGATTACAGGTGTGCACCATCATGCCTGGATTCATTAGTCTTTTGACAGTTGACATGTTAGAGTGCTTTGGACATTATTAGAAGCCCCCTCCCCTTTTTTGTGGTACTGGGGGTTGAACCCGGGAATATTCTACCTCCAAGCTACACTTCCAGCCCTATTTTATTCTTTATTTTGAAACAGGGTCTCACTAAGTTGTGGAGGGCCTAAGTAGCTGAGGCTGGCCATGAATCTGTGATCCTCCTGTCTCAGTCTCCCAAGTACTGGGATTACAAGCGTGTGCCACCACGCCTGGCTTAGAAGGCCCCGTTTTTTAACGTGCTTGTGGACTATGAATCCCCTCTGCCCACTCCCATAGTCCCTCCTCCAACCCTGCTTCTGCTGGGAACCTCATTCCGTGCCTCACCAATGCAATGGGCGCCCTGTGGGCATTTCTCTGAGTGAAAGCTAATCATAGAGAAAACAAGTGTCTTGACAAAGTGGGAGCTTCCTGGTACAGACCAGACTGCGAAGGACTTTGCTTCATTCCAGCTTTGATGAGGATGATGATTTAGGAATGTTGGCCCAAGATCAGAGTATTATTTTTAGGTTGAATTTACTGAGCAATTTGCCAGCTGCCTCCTTATTTTCAGGTAACAACTTCCTTCTTATGTTTTAGATGTTTCTTGTTTGACAAAGTAAAATAAGAGATGATGAAACTAAGCCAGGCGTGGTGGTACATGCCTATAATACTAGCTACTTGGGAGGCTGAGGCAGGAGGATCACAGTAGGAAGTAGCTCAGTAGTAGAATGCTCCTGGATTCAATCCCCAGTACTGAAAAGTAAAAAAAAAAACTTTGATGATGAAATCAGTTTGCAAACACTTCTCAAAGTATGTTCACATTCATTTTCTCATTGGGGTCTCTGGCTATTTTCTTTATAAGGATATTGATTTTGTTTTTGTGGTACTGGGGGTAGAACCCAGAGGCCTTCTACCTCCGGGCTATACCCCCAGCCTGATTTTGTTTTATTTTATTTTGGAAACAGGGTCTCACTAAATTGCTGAGGCTGTCCTTGAACCTGCAATCCTCTTGTCTCAGCTTCCCAAGTATTGGGATTTCAAGTGTGCATCACCACACCTGGAAAGCTGGAAAGGATATTGAAATAGCCAGGCATGGTGGTACACACCTGTAATCCCAATGTTTGGGAGGCAGAGACAGGAGGATTGCAGGTTTGAGGACAGCTTGAGCAACTTAGTGAGACTCTTAGCGACCTAGTGAGATCCTGTTTCAAAATAAAAAATAAAAAGGGCTAGAGTGTAGCTCAGAAGTAGAATTCTCCTAGGTTCATTTTACCAGTACAATAAAAAAAAAAGAAGGAATATATTGAAATAGATGAAAGAACTTGCTCCTTTTCAAGTGGCAACTGCTCTGTGGTTCTTATGTTTTCCATCAACTAAAAAAGAAGCATATAAAGCCAGGTGTGGTGGCACATGCTTGTAATCCCAGTACTTGGGAGGCTGAGATAGGAGGATCACAGGTTCAAGGCCAGCCTCAGCAATTGAGCGAGATTCTCAGTAACCCAGTGACACCCTGTTTCAAAATAAAAAATAAAAAAGGCTAGGGGGTGTAGCTCAGAGGTAGAATGGGTTCAATCCCCAGTACCATAAAAGGGAGCATATGTCTGTAGCAAAATGGAAAGGATCAGTGGGAAGATGACTGACCCCAAGTCTGAGAGCAGCTGTGGGTGATCTTCACTTGGGAACTCCACACAGGTGTTCACAGGTAGGCTGTGATCCAAGGTTGCTGAAGGGAAAGCCCTCATTTGTTGGATTAGTTGCAAGTCCTTCTTGGGGTCAGAGTAAATGCTGCTGACTTAATTTTTTTATTGTGGTAAAATATATGTAATATGAAATTTATCATTTTAATAATTTTCAATGATATTAAGTTTATTCACATTGTTGTATTAACCATCACCACCATTCATTCATTTTCATCATCCCAAACTAAAACTCCATACTCATATAATTTCCCTTTCTCCCCTCTTCCCAACCCCTGGCAATCGCCATTCTGCTTTCTGACTCTGTGAATGTAACTACTCTCAGTACTTCATATAATGGAAATCATTTATTATTTGTTCTTTTGTGCCTGTACTTTGTGGGGGAGGTACTGGGGATTGAACCCAGGAGCATTCTACTTCCAAGCTACCCTTTCCCCTAGCTAAGTTACTGAGAGTCACTAAATTGCTGAGACCAGCCTGGAACCGGCGATTCTTATGTCTCAGCCTCCCAATACTGGGATTACAGGCATGTGCCACTGCACTCAGATTTGTGCCTGTCTTATGCTGATTTATATGTATGTATGTATGTATGTATGTATGTATGTATGTATGTATTGTGGTACTGGGGATTGAACTCAGGGGTATTCTACCTCCGAGCTACACCCCCAGCCCAATTTTTTATTCTTTATTGTGAAACAGGGTCTCACTAAGTTACAGAGGGCCTCACTAAGTAACTGAGGCTGTTTGCAAACCTGTGATCCTCCTGTTTCAGCCTCCCAAGTACTGAGATTACAAGCATGCACGGCTACTTCCAACTAAGTTATTTTTATTTTTATTTTTTTTTGTGGTACTGGGGGTTGAACTACTGAGTTACGCCCCAGCCCTTACCTTTTTTTAATTTTTTTTTGTTGTTGTTGTTTGCGGTACTAGGGATTGAACTCAGGGGCATTCTACCTCCAAGCTATACCCCCAGCCCTATTTTTTATTCTTTACTTTGAAACAGGGTCTCACTAAGTTGCGGAGTGCCTCACTAGGTAGCTGAGGCTGGTCGAGAACCTGGATCCTCCAGTTTCAGCCTCCCAAATGCTGGGATTACAAGCGTGCGCCACCACACCCGGCTAAATTTTTTTTTTTTTTTTGTGGTACTGGAGATTGAACTCAGGGGCATTCTGCCTCCGAGCTATACCCCCAGCCCTATTTTTTATTCTTTATTTTGAAACTGAATCTCACTAAGTTGCGGAGTGCCTCACTAGGTAGCTGAGGCTGGCCGCGAACCCTGATCCTCCGGTCTCAGCCTCCCGAATGCTGGGATTACAAGTGTGCGCCACCACGCCCGGCTCCGGCTAAATTTTTTATTTTAAAACAGGGTCTTGCTAAGTTGTCCAGGCTGGCCCCAAACCTGTGATCCTCCTGTCTCAGACTCCCAAGTACTGGGATTACAGGCATGTGCTACCAAGCCTGGCCTCTGATTCATTTTTAATTGGACAATCATTTTCAACTACAACAAGGATGCTGATTAGCAGTGCTTCATGCCTACAGAGGAGGAAAAAAAAAAAAAAAAAAAAGACAGGAGCAATTTGGGGTGGATTTCTTGACTGTCAGGGGTGCCAGATGTAAGGGGGCGATGGTGAGGGGTGGAGAGGAAGAATGTGTTACAGAGAAAACAAAATGCTGTGCTTTATCATTCCAGGGGAGGGGCCAGCAAGCATCCTGGAGGTAGAGGCCTCTTTTTTGAGGATTCTGCCAGGAGGAACACAATGGGGAGGGCTCTGGTGAGAACGATGAGACCCTCTGGGCATGCTAAAAGCAAGACAAATTGTTTCACAGGAGAAATCCACAGGAACTCAGAGTTTGCATGGGAGGGTCTGGAGAAGACAGAGAAAGCAAATATGGTATAAGCTCAGACTCAGGCAAAAGTGAGAAATTTTCCAGAGGGGCAATGATTGATGAAATTTTAAAAGAGTAAGGTCTATTAGCAGATTCACATTTGCTTATCATGATCCTCTGCTATGATATCCCAAACCTTGAGTAAAAGCCTGCAGCTGTGGGAATTGGGAGGGGGGGGCATAGCTGGGAGAAGGCAGGAATGGAGCAGAGCCCAGGGAGATAAGGAGGTGCTGGGAGTTGGCAGAGACTACAGGAGGCTAGAAATCTTTGAAGGCTGGGAAAGCAGGAAGGCAGGAAGCAGGAACTCCCGAGCCAGAGGTCACCAATGGAAGCATAAACCCTCTGAGGATCTGGGCACACCAGTAAAGATGATGGGGCAAGATTTGGGAGGGACTGTGAGGTTTGGGTGCACAGTGATGGGTCTTTGAGTGGGAGATGGGGCTGAGTCATTTGCTGGAATATTATGTGGCAGTCAGTCTGAAGGAGGGAATGGACAGATCTTCTCTTCTTAGAGAACTTCTGGCAAAATCTAGACAAGGCATCTGGGTGTGGTGGCACATGCCTATAATCCCACTGAGATAGGAGGATGCAGGTTCGAGACCAGCCTTTCCAATGTAGCAAGACTCTCAGCAACCTAATGAGACCCTGTTTCAAAAACAAAAAAAGACTGAGGGTGTAGCTCTGAGGAAGAATGCCTGGTGGTTGAATCCCCAGTAGTGTGTGTGCATTTGTGTACACACACACACACACACACACACACACACACACACACACATCTGCCTGGATAATTAGGAGGTCCCTTCCACTGAGGTCACTGCCTCCAGGATTTCCTTAGACTGGGGCAGCAACACTGTTTTTTTGAGACAGAGATAGAGCTAGAACCAAAGCCAAGCCCCAGAACATGTCTTGAGCCTTCAAAACAACACTCTCTTTAAAAATCATCTTCGAGCTGAGCTACCAGGCTCTGGCTATCTTTGTTGGAGATGTAAGCCAGGCATACAGGAGCCCAGTGAGAGGGTCTGGACAGGCTGCTCCCACGCAGAGACCCCAGAGGAGCCTGGCATGGAACGTGAGCCATGCTTCCTGTGACTGGGAATGTTTGGTGATTCCAGGGCCAGTCCCCGGGCTGAGAGTGGGCTGGGGATGGAGCCCTGCCCGGAATCACTGATGCATCTTGAGATCTCTGGACCAGCCGGTGTGGTGGGGGAGACCGCAGCGAGGCCGGCCGAGGACATTTCCCTCCAGTCCTCTCCAGCCTTGGCCGAGAGCACCAAGGCTCTGGGCCCGTCTGGCTGAATCCCATTCTGTCCCTGTGCAGCATCCCTTTGTTAGTTATGTCCCGGGAAAAGGGGCCTGGCTAGGCTCATACTCAAGGAGGTTGCCAAATGTGTTAGTTGCCACTAAAAGCTTATAAACTGGGGTTCAGGATGCTGGGGCCTTGGGCTGGCTGGAGGATGTGCTGTTTAGAAGTTCTAGAAGTTCCCTGCTGGCTGGGAGGGAGGAATGTCCCTGCAGTCAGAGGCGAGCCTGCGCTGGGGCCTGGGCCAGCTTTCCCTCTCGCAGGGCCCCTCTGCTCTGGGGAAGCTGCGTGTTCCCTTCTACTTGAACGGCTTGGGAAAGAGCAGGGGCCCTTTCAGGGAAAGGAGAAAGAGGGAAGCAAGTCTGGAACCTCCTGAAAGCCCAAATCTGAGCTTCAGCTGCCAGGCCCAGAGCACAAATGCATTTTCTACTCAGTTATGAGCATGTGGCACTTTCCAAAAGGTTGTTTAGGGGAAATGTGGAACCTCGGAACTTCAGAGCCAGGAGGGCCAGAAAGACCAGTTAGCACATCCCCCTCATTTTACTGGAAGACTAATTTGAAACAGAGTGGGATTTGGCAAGGGCTGGGATGTCTTTTTTCTTCTGAGGCCCCATTTCCTGAAAGAGACAGTGTCTGTGATGGGCTGATTTCACTAATTCACCATAGCTTGTCTTGGTGCATTTTTTTTTTTTTTTTTTTTTTAAACCAACCTCAGAGGTCCAAATCTGGCTGCTTTAAAAGGTAATGGAGCTTGCGGCTTTCAGGGTGTTTTCAGTTTGGGGCCAGAATTTGTTTGTTCATTTAAACTCTGTTCACTGCAGGCTTATAGCAGCCCTCCTTTTGCACGTCGTCAGGCTGTGCTTGTGAATGGTCGAGGGAAGCCCGAAACAGGAGAAATTGGGAAAAATTGGTCATAACGCTGAGAATAAGGTGGGGCTGGTATGGTCTGACCTTAGAAGGTGGAGGTTGACAGACTTGGGGCGAAGGGTGAAACCGAAAGACCTGACAGCAACAGACATGACCAAGGGACCTCGGGCAGGCACCTGTGCAGGGCAAGGAGGTCAGAACCCTCTGCAGAAGAAGTTGAGCTGCAGTAGGATGGCACTTGGGTTCATGAGGGAGGGCTCTGAGTTGGGCATGCCCTTGGCACAGGACGCTTAGGCAAGAGGAGCCCTGGCATACCAGAAAAAGAAAAGGAAAGAGAGAAAGCAGGTAGTGCAGAGTGAAGTGGGGCCCTGGAAGAAATGATAAATTTTGGGAGGGGCCCAGAAGGCCACCAGCTTTGATCTCATCTTCCAGACAGACTTTTAGGTGACTTCTTATATTCACAACCCAGTCACTTCTGATAAAAGCAGCCCTTGGCAGGACCTGGGAGACATACCCACTTGGTGGTCGTGGGGCTCCACCTGCTAGGGGTGGGCTGGGGAGGGGCAGGCAGACTGGCTGGTGGAGAGGACCGTCTTTCATGGCTCCTGCCCCAGGAGGTCGAGTGTCGGGGCAGAGTGTCAGGGCTCAGGGATGGGCACCTTGTACGCCCACTGCCCAGCTCAGCACTAGCACACACTAAGTGACTGAATCAGAGTGACTGAAGTTGGTATCTGTCTGAAGGGACAGAGTGCCGTCCTCTTGAATCCCCATGCTAGTTAACTTGCACTATTTTTCTTCTTTAGGATTTAGTGAATAACCAAGAACATTTGTCTAATTTGAGCGTTCTGCTTAGGAAAAAGGGTCTTCCGTCTGCTTGTGTGGCAGAGGGCACTGAGGCATTGTTCCTGAAATGAACTCAGCATGAACACCCTCCATTGGACAGGCAAGGGGGGCCAGGGGAGGGCTGCTATGACCTCTCCAGGCCCAGCTGGCTGTGTAGGAGGCAGAGGTGGGCTGAGACCCAGGCTGACTGCTGAGGTCATGGTGAGATGATGCATTAGCAACGTGGTTAATTGCAATCATGTTTTTCCTCCATGTGACAGCCCTGGGCTTATGCCTCATCCCTAGCAGATGACCAATGGAGGAAAATCAAACGGCGTTTAAACAAGCTTCAGCCCCTGGAGTCGGTTACCCTGAGAAGCCATGGGTTTCCTCCAGGGTTACCTTCAGAGCCTGCCATTGTGGTTTATGGGAAGGACGGGCGCTTGTCTCTCCTTCCAGCTCTTTTCCCTTGAGAGAGCCCCCTCAACTTCTCTTGGGCTTGGTTTTGGAAGATATTGTACATCCTCTCCCCCTGTAAGTATATTCCACCACTGGGGGATAGCTGAGATGACCTTTTCTGGTCCTGTGCACCCACCCGGGTATCCCAGGAGGATCTGAGCATTTCCCTTTCCCTGGGGAGCTGTCAGACTTAACTCCCTGTGGGCGGGCTCCTCCAGCTACACCTCCCTCCCTCTAATTTTTAAAAGATCTATGCTAGTTCTTCTCAGGGCCTCCCAATCATTATCCCCCTCCTCACATCAGGCCCCCCCCCCCAAAAAAAAAGCTAGGTCAACACATCCACCTCTCAGCTGTAGAAATGGCTGATTTTCATCATGCTTCTTCCCAAACTAATTATTTCTTAAATTGCTCTATCCTCCTGCTGGGTGTTCCGGGACACAGAAGCCAGTGTGTGGGGCCCCCGCTTTCCTCTCTCCCTGAGAAGTTGGGGGGAAACCTCGGGCTGTCCAGGGCACACTGTCGCCCGAGGTGGGTAAGCACAGCCGTTCTGAGGGACCCAGGGTTGCGCGGGCAGCTGCAATCCCCGGCTTCGTGCGACCTCGGGGGCCGGGGACAGCAGGTCGCGCCGGGGACCTCCTGCCCCCCTGAGCAGCGACCGCTGCAGGGCCGTTAGGCAACCCAACTCTGCCGCCTGGGCCCGGGAAGCAGCCGCGGGGTGCGCCCCGCCGTGGCTGCGGTGTGCCCAGCGCCCCCGCCGCGCCGCCCTGCAGCCCAGCCCGGCCCGGGCCCCCGGGAAGGGCTCAGAGGCGACGGGGGCGGGGGCTGGGGAGGAGGGAGCGTTCCTGCAAATCACATGATTTTCCCGCTTATATAAATCACAGCTTGTTTTTCTCAACTGGCTGCAGACTTAAAGGTGCAGTGTCTTCTTTCTCTCCCAAGGGCAGGGCTTTTCCCTGGGCGCCTTGGGCGGCCCGAAGCTGGGCTGCCGGGTTTCAACAGAGCAGGTCGGGGATCAGGGCTTAATCACACCCTCACCTCAGGTGAGAAAGCGGGGACGCTTTCTTGGACTAGGGACCAAGGAAAGGCATGGAAATACCACCACCAAATCTGCAACCAGAGCCGCTTGGTGCCCCCTCGCAGGGGTGGGTCAGGAGTCTCTGGAGACCAACCACCCCTCATTGCCGCTAACACTTCCATGCCTGCCTTGAACCCTGAGCTGAGAGGTTAAGATGAAACTGGCCTGTGGGAGATAAGCAATGGCCAAGTCAGGCCTCTAAGGCTGGTGCTTACTATTCTGCCCTGCCCTGGCTATTTGAGGCCAATATATGGGAAGAGAAATGAAATTGACATATATATGCAATACCTACTACCTACTAGGCGCTGTAGGGACGAACCAAGACCCCTCAGAGGCCCTCCCCTTCAAGTGAGAGATGTGAGATACAGAGATTCAATAGCACTAATCAAGTTCAATGCCTGTTCCAGGCTAAACAGTAGTTACAAGATGGTGCATAATTACTGGGCCGATGAACAGTGCAGATAAAGAGTCCTGCGGGCTTTGGGAGGAGGTTCTGGAGACCTTGTCTGCCAGGTGGGCCGCAGGAGGGAGGGGGCAGTCTGCTGGGGAAACAGGGTGCCACAGTGGGAAAGGGAGAAAGCCTGGCATTGGGCGTTTGGGTGGTGAGCCAGCCTTTCCAGGCTCAGTGTGAACTTGAGCCCACAAAGGCAGCCAGCGATCCCGCAGGGTGGGAGGGCAGGGCGATGGTGTGGTGAAGGTGGTGTTTTAAGGACAAGTGATCTGGCAGGAACTGGATAAGTGGGACACACTGAGGGAGACCAGTTGGAGGCTTCTGTAAGGAACCAGGCGACATCAGCAGGTTGCAGTGCTGGGGTGTTAGAAAAAGTAGAAACCAACAGGAGGGAGGTAAGGGATGTCTTAAAGAAAGCACTGAGATCATGGAGTGACTGTGTCTATGGGAAGGGGAGAAATCATGCAGAGTGAGCCCACTGTTGAGTGCGGGAGGCCGGAGGAGGGGCCGTGGGCGTGGGGAGGCCAGGCGCTCCTTTTAGGGATGGTATTTGTAAAGACTTTGGGTTCTCAATGGGCACACGTTCAGGGGGCTGGAAGCCAGGGAAGCTCTGTAGAGAGGAAAGAAGCCAAGGACTAATGGGATGCTGTGCATCTTGGAGCTAACAAAAAGAGAGAGCTGGGTAGGGTGGTGCACGCCTCTGAGCACAGTACTTGGGAGGCTGAGACTTGAGACAGTAGGATCACAGGTTCCAGGTCAATGTCAGCAATTTAGCGAGATCCTATTTAAGAAAAAAAAAAAAAAAAAAAAAAAAAAAAAAAAAAAAAAAAAAAAAAAAAAAAAAAAAAATATATATATATATATATATATATATATATTAAAAAGGGCTGTAATTCAGAGGTTGATACTCCTAGGTCCAATCCCCAGTATTACCCCCTCCCCCCCCAAAAGAAAAGAGAGAGGAAGGGGGCCTTGCAGGAGCTGTGCGTGGGAGGCCATGGGGCCCTGGAGGCAGGCCAGCTTCCAAGGATCTCTTCCCAACCTTGGCTAGGTTGTTTATTCTTTGCATCTTAGTGTTTTCATCCATATGGGGGTAACAACACCTGCATTACATTCTGTGAGGACCAAATGAAACGTCTGAAACCTCTTTCGGGCCACAGAGTGCTTGGTATGTCACAGCAGGGCTTGATACAAGTCTTGTCCAGATCCATTTCCCTCCTCCCTGCTCCTCCAGTGGCAGGCATTTGAACACAGTTCCTCTCTCTTTTTAATTTTTTGTGGTACTGGGAATTGAACCCAGAGGACTTCTTCCTCTGAACTATACCCTCAGCCCTATTATTTTTTGCTTTTGAAACAGTCTCTCTAGGTTGCCGAGAGTATCGGTAGGTTGCTGAGTTCTTTTTTAAAATTGTCTTGCTTTTTTTTCTCCCTTGCTTTTCTTCTTATCCCTTCTCCTCCTCTTTGTCACTGTCTGCTTCTCCTAGAAGAAACAAGGTCTTGTTTGCATGACTAATTATTTGAACTGGAAATAACCTCCATTATAAAGGAAGGAAATAATAAATTTGTTTCCTAAGGGCCTCTTAGCTGAACACGGCTATTACCTCATTTGATCCTTCTAGCCCTGCAGTGTTTTTGGAGGACAGGTATTATCAGGCCTTTTTTTTTATTTTATTTTTTTATAGCCAAAGAAATGGAAGAATGGGTATCAAATGTTTTATTATTCGGTTGGAGAACCACATGTTTATAAGTACTCTAGTTAAAAGATTTCCAGCCAGGCAGGGTGGAATACGCTTTAATCTCAGTATTTGGGAGGCTGAGACAGGAGTATTGCAGGTTCACAGCAACTTAGTGAGGCCCTGTTTCAAAACAGAAAATAAAAAATAGGTCTCAGAGGTAGAATGCCCCCGAGTTCAAATACCAGTTCCACAAAAAAGAAAAAAAAAAAAAAAAAAAAAGAAGCCAGATGTGGTGGCACACGCTTGTAATCTCAGTACTTGGGAGGCTGAGACAGGAGGATTGCGGGTTCACAGCCAGCCTCAGCTACTTAGTGAGACCTTGTTTCAAAGTAAAGAGTAAAAAATAGAGTCGGGGGTGTAGCTTGGAAGTAGAATGCCCCTGGGTTCTCCCTAATACTGCAAAAACAAAAGAAAAAGAAAAAGATTTTCAAGTTTTTACTTGTAGTCTTTGTGTGTGTGTGTGTTACTGAGGATTGAATCCAGGGACATTCTACCTCCGAGATACACCCAAACCCTATTTTATTTTTCTTTATTTATTTATTAATTATTATTTTTTGCGGTACTGGGGATTGAACTCAGGGGCATTCTACCTCCAAGCTATACCTCCAGTCCTATTTTTCTTTTTTTTTTTTTTTTTTTTTTTTTTTTTTTTTTTTTTGCGGTACTGGGGATTGAACTCAGGGGCATTCTATCTCCGAGCTATACCCCCAGCCCTATTTTTTATTCTTTATTTTGAAACCAAGTCTCACTAAGTTGCAGAGTGCCTCACTAGGTAGCTGAGGCTGGCCGCGAACCCGGATCCTCCGGTCTCAGCCTCCCGAATGCTGGGATTACAAGCGTGCGCCACCACACCCGGCTCTATTTTTCATTCTTTATTTTGAAACTGGGTCTCACTAAGTTGCGGAGTGCCTCACTAGGTAGCTGAGGCTGGCCACAAACCCAGATCCTCTGGTCTTAGCCTCCCAAATGCTGGAATTACAAGTGTGTGCCACCACACCTGGCTTATTTTTTATTTTTGAAACAGGGTCTCCCTAGGTTGATGAGGCTGTTCTCGAACCTGTGATTTTCCTGTCTCAGTCTCCCAAGTACTGGGATTACAAGCATGCACCATCACTCCTGGCTCGGTCCTTTACTGTTGGAAATAAATTTTATTCAGTAGTCAAATACTGAATAGAAGCAACACAGCTTGGTTTCTGTGGGTGGGCGGTTCTAGGTTGCAATTGCTGGGTTCTGCTCCTGCTCCTGGCTCCCAGGCCGGGTTGAGAAATGGGGATTTGCTTCTGAGGTGACTTAGCATCCAGAGCCTCCATCTCTATGCTCAGTGTCATTCTCTCTTTTCAGATACACGCTTCCAGACCAGGAAGGCTGGGTTTGAGCCAGAGAAGGCTTCATGGACCCCTGGGGGTGCTCACTGTGTGGGCAAACTGTTGGTTCTGGCCTTGATGCCCACAGCTCCGCTCTCCCAGGTCTCAGTGTGGAGCGGACCAGCGGTGCCACGGCAGAAGGCTGGGTGTGCTGTCTCTGGTCAGACAGGATGAAAAGCAGGCTGATGTCACCAGGATCCAGGAACCACCCTGGCTGGCCCATGCCAGCCCGCTCTGCCAATGTGCTTTGGGTCTTAATTTCCTTTTTGAATAAGTTTCCTAAAAAATAAACTTTTTGGGTGAAGAAAGGCTATGGTTTATATGTGCTAATACATATATAAAATAAATTCCTGAGCCAGGCGTGGTGGCACACACTTGTAATCCTAGTGCTTGGGAGGCTGAGATAGGAGGATCATAGGTTCGAGGACAGCCTCAGCAAGTAGTGAAATTCTCATCAACCTAATGAGACCTTGTTTCCAAATAAGAAATAAAATCGGGCTGGGGTGTAGCTTGAAGGTAGAATGTCTCTGGGTTCAACCCCCAGTACCACCAAAATAAATAAATTAATTCCTGGCAGTGGAATTAGATAAAAGCATACATTATTGTTATTGATATTATTAGTTTGGTGTTGGGAATTGACCCAGAGCCTTATGCATGCTAAGGTGTGCACTACCATACGGCTGCATCCTCCAGCCCCTAATTTGCTTATTTATCTGTTTATTCATTCATTTATTTATAAGGCAGGTCTTACCATGTTGCCCAGCATGGTGCTCCAGTGATCTTACTGCCTCAGCCTCCTGAGCAGCTAGAACTATGGCTATATACCACAATGCCTGGCTTACATGTGATTGAACCCAGGGCCTCATACACATTAGGCAAATGCTCTACCACTAAGCTACATCCCCAGCCTTTTAAATTTTTGGTACTAGGGATTGAACCAGGGGCATTCTACCTCTGAGCTATACCCCCACCCCTATTTTATTTTTATTTTTGAAACAGGGTCTTGCTAGGTTGATGAGAGTCTTACTACTTGCTGAGGCTGTCCTCGAACCTATGATCCTCCTGTCTCAGCTTCCCAAGTACTGGGATTGCAAGCATGTGCCACCACACCTGGCTTATCCCCGCTTTTTAAAAATTTTATTTTGAGACAAGAGTCTTGCTCAGTTGCCCAGGTTGGCCTTGAACTTGTGATCCTCCTGCCTTAGCCTTCTGAGTAGCTGGGATTGTAGACATGTACCACTGCACCATGCCTGTATGTTAAATTAAAAAAAAAAAAGTTATTCTGCACTATTTAAGACATATGAGAAGATTAAACAATAAAAATAGCTTAAAAAATCACATTGTCAACACAAGTAAATGCTCCTTCAACAGCCTTCATGGTTATCTCTTTCTGTTTATCCGCAGGGAATTTGGTATTCATCTTCTCAAGCAATGCTTTGAATGTTCTTACTATATGAATTCTGAAACTTGCATCTTTTCCTCATTTTATACTGTGTGTGTGTGTGTGTGTGTGTGTGTGTGTGTGCGCATCACTGGGGATTGAACCCAGGGCCTTGTGCATGCCAGGCAAGCATTCTACCACAGAGCTATATCCCCTCCCCCATGTTGATAGCTCTTTGGAGCTAATTTATTTTTACTACTGAGTAGCTTCAAGTTATATGAATGTACCACAACTTATGTAACCATTTTCCAATTAATGGACATTAAAGTTGTACCAGTTTTTTTTTTTTTTCTGTTGCAAACAGTGCTGCTGTGTGTGAACATTGTTAGGTGTGTCTCCCAATTATACATATACAGAGATTTCTTCAGGGTATTTGCCTAGGAGTGAAATTGCATCTGTGATACCAGAATTATTCTTCAAAGTGGTTGTTTTAATTGCTAGTTTCACCTGTAGTTACTCCATATCCTTACTGAGATATTGTCAAACCTTTTAATTTTGTGAATTTGGTGTGAGATGCTTTTATCTTGTGGTTTTCATTTATATTTATCTTGAGATTGGACACCTTTTTATGTATTTTTTTGACTATGTATGTATCTGTTATGAGAATTGCTTTTGCCCATTTTTTCTGTTGGAGTGCTTGGTCTTTCCTTATTGATTATTAAATGTTTTGCAAATATCTTTTGCCATCTGTTGATTATCTTTTCACTTTTTGAATGAGTAACATTTGATGAGCAGAAGTTGATTTAATGTAGTTGAATTTTGTACTTAAGTTTTTTATGTTAATTGCTAGCTTACACTCTGTCACTGGTGTCTAAGAGTGCCGGCTTCCCCATGCTCCTGCCAACACTGGGCATTATTTTTAAATTTAATTTTATTTTTTTGTGGAACTGGGAATTGAACCCAGGGGCATTCTACCTCCAGCCCTATTTTTTTATTCTTTATTTTGAAACAGGGTCTCACTAAGTTGCGGGGGGCCTCACCACATAGATGAGGTTGGCTGTGAACCTGCAGTCCTCTTGTCTCAGCCTCCCAAGTACTGGGATTACAAGCATGCGCCACCATACCTGGTGGGCATTATTGATTTTAATTTTTTTTTTCTTTGCGGTACTGGGGATTGAACTCAGGGGCATTCTACCTGAGCTACACCCCCAGTCCTACGTTTTATTCTTTATCTTGAAACAGGGCCTCACTAAGTCACTGAGGTTGGCCTCGAACCTGGATCCTCCTGTCTCAGCCTCTCAAGTACTGGGATTACAAGCGTATGCTACCACACCCGGCCTATTTTATTTTTCATTTGGAAACAGGGTGTTGCTAAATTTCTGAGGGTCTTGTTAAGTTGCTGAGGCTGGACTTGAACCTGCAATCCTCCTGTCTCAGCCTCTGAAGTACTGGGAACACAGGTATACACCACCATGCCTGGCTCCTTTTTATTTTTATTTTATTTTGTTTTTTGGACTGGGGATTGAACCCAGGAGCATTCTGCCTCTAAGCTACACACTCAGCCCTTTTAATTAATTATTTATTTTTGCGATACTGGGGATGGAACTCAGGGACATTCTAACCTCCAAGCTATACCTCCAGCCCTATTATTTATTCTTTATTTTGAAACAGGGTCTCACTAAATTGT
Source organism: Graphiurus murinus (assembly GCA_004027655.1). Classification (NCBI taxonomy): domain Eukaryota; kingdom Metazoa; phylum Chordata; class Mammalia; order Rodentia; family Gliridae; genus Graphiurus; species Graphiurus murinus. The sequence continues at coordinate 20,431 of PVLC010023417.1, forward strand.
GGAGGGCCTCACGAGGTAGCTGAGGCTGGCCTCGAACCTGGATCCTCCTGTCTCAGCCTCCCAAATGCTGGGATTATAAGTGTGTGCCACCACTCCTGGCTTAATTTTTTATTTTGAAACAGGGTCTCACTGAGTTGTGTAGGGCCTCACTAAGGTGAGGCTGACTGCGAACCTGTGATCCTGTATCTCAGCCTTCCAAGTACTGGGATTATAGTGTGCACCATTGTGCTGGGCTTTTCTGTTTTTTTAATTTTGGTGATTGAACTGAGGACCTCACACATGCTTTCAAGAGTGCTACCACTGAGTCACATCCACAAACTATTTATTTATTCATTTATTTATTATTTATTTATTGTGTGTGGTGCTGGGGATTGAACCCAGGGGCATGCTACCTCCAAGTTAGACCCTCATCCCTTTTTATTTTGGTTTTGAAACAGGTCTCATTAGGTTGATGAGAGTCTCACTACTTACTGAGAGTGTCCTCGAACCTGAGATCCTCCTGTCTCTGCCTCGCAAGTACTGGGATTACAGGTGTGTGCCACCACACTCGGCTTATATTTTTTATTTTGAGATGAGGCCTTGCTAAGTTGTTCATACTGGCCTCGAATTTGTAACACTCCTGTCTCAGCCTCCCAAGTCGCTGGGATTACAGGTGTGCATCACCATGCTTTTTGGGCCGCTTTCTGATTTGTTAAGTAAAATGCTATCTGAGTAAGTCTGAGTTGTAGCAGGTACCTTGGCTACTCTGGGCTGGTGATGAGAGCAGCGGAATTGAATAGTTTTGAGGGTCCAGCATGTGCCAGGCAAACAGCCCGAAGGGGAGGCATTGTTATGCAGGAAAATGTAGGCTCCAGCAAGCTGACTTGTTCCAGGTCACACAGCTGTAGGTGGCCGGGCTGGGATTCAACTCTGGGACTACTCACTCCCCAGCCCTCTTTGCAGTATATAATGGTTCTGCCACGGTTAAGCTCAATTAGGGGAGGACTTGGCTTTTATAAGAGATTTGTCAGTAAGGTCTTCTAACAAGAGAATAAAATTAGGACATATTTTAAATAGATTGCCATCTCAGCAGTGAAATTTTACATTTCTATGTTTTAATATCAATAACTTGCATAGGTTGTCCTTCCTGGAGAACACAGGTAAATGAACAATAATTATAATTGGGTTCTATTGAGAAAGAGCAATAGTCTTAATAGTCCTGTTCATACTTGAATGTTCAAAGCAGAAACCATCCAGAATTCCATTTTTCACCCTCTTAAATTTGGTAGAATTTGGATGACACTAAACTTTCTCTTCATTTGTGTGTGTGTGTGTGTGTGTGTGTGTGTGTGTGTGTGCGTGTGCACGCATGTTTGGTATGCAGGGACATTCTACCACTGAGCTACACGCCAGTACTATTTATTTATTTATTTATTTATTTACTTACTTACTATGGCACTGAGGATTGAACCCAGGGCATTCTACCTCCAAGCTATACCTCCAGTCCTATTTTAGTTTACTTTTTTTTTTTTTTTTAAAAAAACACGGTCTCACTAGGTTGATGAGAATCTCACTACTTGCCGAGGCTGTTCTCGAGCCTGTGATCCTCCTGTCTCAGCCTCCCAAGTACTGGGGTTACAGGCACACACCACTGGCTCTTTTTTATTTTAAAACAGGGTCTTTGTTAAGTTACTGTGTGTTGGCCTTGAACTTACAATTCTGTCTTAGCCTCCCACGTTCTAAGATTGCAAGTGTGTGCCACTACACCAGCTTTTTCTTCATTCAACAACTGTTTAGTACGTGCATATGTTTATTGTGTACATAGATCCAGATCCTGTCCTCATGGACCTTACAGTCCAGAGGAGTGCTAACTAATAAGGAAACAAAATACTTCACACCTGTCATGAGAGCTGTAAAGGACATGCACTAGTGAAGTACTGCAATAGAGAACCACATGGGGACCAATTTTAGTTGGGGGGCACTCAGGGAAGGTCATATACATTTTGTGGGTGATTAGGTACCAACATTTATTTTTTGGTATCTAATCACTACCTATAAAAATACTTCCTAAGCCGGGTGTGGTGGCACATGCTTGTAATCCCAGCATTTGGGAGGCTGAGACCGGAGGATTAGGGTTCAAGGCCAGCCTCAGCTACTTAGTGAGACCCTGTTTCAAAATAAAGAATAAAAAATAGGGCTGGGGGTATAGCTTGGAGGTAGAATGCCCCTGAGTTCAATGCCCAGTACCGCAAAACCAAACCAAACCAAAACAACAACAAAAAAAACTTCCTATAACGGGCCTCCATGTAAATAGCTTTCTTGCAGTGGAGGAGAAATAGCATCAGTATATTAAAAAGCAAAGCAGGGCATGAAATTACTGCTTCTGGGGCTATACAATTACAGTAACCACAAAGCTCCCTGGACAGCTTTTCCTTCTAGTTCTGAACAAGAACACCATGCACTCCTGGCCTCTGGTGCAGTCTTTTTATACACTTTCTGTGTGAATCAGTGTGTGTGTGTGTGTGTGTGTGTGTGTGTGTGTGTGTGTGTTACTGGGGATGGACCAGGGGCGTTCTACCTCTGAATTCTACCCCAGCCCTAATTTATTTTTATTTTTATTATGAAACAGGGTCTCCCTAAGTTGCTGAGGGCCTTGCTCAGCTGCTGAACCTTTAGCCTGAGATCTTCCTTTCTCAGTCTCCCAAATACTGGGATTATAGACATTTGCCACCATGCCTAGCTATTGCCCCTCTTAAATGAGATGACCTGAAAGTATCTGGGAAGAATATAAATTCCAGAGCTCCGTCTAGAACTAACACAAAATTCCCTCTCCTAGGTTTGCAGCCCTTCAAGGCAAAGCAACTGCCTTGGAGCAGGTCTGGAGGATTTGCTTCTTTCTTCACCTCCCTCTGACCTTCCCACCAGCAAGACCTGGTGGCAGCATGTGGTGTACACTTTGTTTCTTCACCAGCAAAACAGTCTCTTATAGGGAGTTTCTCCAGATCATAAATACCTCTTATTTTGATTGACAGATGCATAATGAGGGTGCCAGTCTTTTTCTTTTTTGTGGTACTGGGGATTGAACCCAGGGATATTCTACCTCTGAACTACACTACCAATCCTACTTTATTTAAAAAAAAATTTAAAACAGGGTCTCACTAAGTTGTGGAGGGTCTCACTAACTTGCTGAGGCTGGCCTCCAACTGTGATCCTCCCGTCTCAGCCTCCCAAGTGTGTGCCACTACACCTGGCTTGGAGTGCCAATTTTTCAGGAGCATAATTTTTTTTTTTTTTTTTTTTGCGGTACTGGGGATTGAACTCAGGGGTATTCTACCTCCAAGCTATACCCCCAGCCCTATTTTTTATTCTTTATTTTGAAACAGGGTCTCACTAAGTTGCAGAGGGCCTCACTAAGTAGCTGAGGCTAGCCATGAACCTGGATCCTCCGGTCTCAGCCTCCCAAATGCTGGGATTACAAGTGTGTACCACCACACCCGGCTCAGGAGCATAATTTAATGACCATGGTTGGGATTCATGATTTCCCTGCTTGGACTTTTTGAAGGACTTTTATTTTGTTTTGCTTTCAGGTATGCATATTTGTTATTTTTAAACCAAAACACATTAATACACCTAAAAAAATAACGATTGGGTTCGTTCACATAAATCTTTAGCTCACGTTCAAATTTCTGGCTCTTTCATCTGGGCTTTCAAGGGATCTCTTTTTCTAACCAATTTTCAAAGTTATTAGTGTTGGTCCTTTTTGTTCCTATTTCTTCCTCTTAAGAAAAGTAATATACAACTCTAGACAATTGACAGGTATTTATCTGGTTACCTGTGGGAGAGATTAAATTTTTCAGGGAGAGAGAATAAAGGAAAACTGATACTGAAGTGCGCCCGATCTGGATTAAGACCGTGCCTCCATTAAACTGGTATTTGGGTCCCTCTGGTGGCCAGAAGAGTTTAACACAATCTGGGATTCTTTCCCTCTGGTGGCAACAGGAGGTATTACACACTAGGAATCCTTTCCCTGCCTTTTAGGATTACAGAAATAAAAAAATATAAAGATATAGATCAGGAAGGAAGTGAGTTAACTGTTGACATTACCTCCCATAAAGCAGATGGGACTCACAGATGAGCCACAACAGCACCAACGGAGGCTGTGTATCTGCCGTCACTGCCTGCTGGCCACAGGATATTTAAGAAAACTGCAACTATGAAAATTCAAATTTATAATTTTGAGTGGAGTTGGGTAGGGATATATGACCTATTCTCATCTTAAAAAAGATATGTATTTTGTTCCTGATTCAAAGAACTTTAGAAGTGGAAAAAGTCTTAGAAATTAGTAACAAAACAAAACAAAAACAAAAAAAACCGGGCATGATGGCGCTTGCTTTGACAGGAGAATCACAGGTTAGTGGCTAGTCTCAGCAACTCAGTGAAACCCCAACAACTTAGACCCTGTTTCAAAATAAATAAAATAGGGCTGTGTCTGGCTTAGAGGTAGAAATGCCACTGGGTTCAACCCCTAGTATTAAAACAAACAAAACCAAAAAATACCTCCTTCCCCCCCAAAAAAAACCCCACAAAGAAATTAGTCAAAAAGATTAATTGATATTAATCATGTATTAAGTGCTGTTGGGGACCTAAGGACAAATTATACATGAACCCTGTCAAGGAATTAAAAGTGTAAGGGAAAAGGAAGAGAAAGGCTGGGCATAGTGGCACATACTTATAATCTCAGTATTTGGGAGGCTGAAACAGGAGGATCACAGGTTTTTTGGCTTTCTGCAACTTAGTGAGACCTTGTTTCAAAATAAAAAATAAAATAGTGCTGGGGGTGTAGCTTGGAGGTAGAATGCCCTTGGGTTTAATCTCTAGTATTGCGCTCCTGTGCGTGTGCGCACACACACAAATACATCAGCAAATTCTGCATGATGTGGTAGGTAAAGTAACAGTGGAAGAGCATTTGTGCTGAGAGGACAGAAATGCAGAATAGGCCAGGGGAGGCTTAAGAGAGGGGAGATAGCGCCTGTTCTAGCAGAATAAGGAGCTTTCTAGGGAGTCAAGTGAGAGTGGAGATAAGAGAGGGAGGTCCAGCTGGGCGTGGTGGTGCACACTTGTAATCCTAGTACTTGTGAGGCTGAGACAGGAGGATCTCAGGTTCGAGGTCAGCCTCAGCTACTTAGTGAGGCCCTCCGCAACTTAGTGAGAGCCTGTTTCAAAATAAAGAATAAAAAATAGGGCTGGAGGTATAGCTT
>PVLC010023418.1:0-25675 GCA_004027655.1 Graphiurus murinus
ATCAAGAAGGGAGGATAAACCAGGCATGGTGACTCATGACTGTAATCTTAGTACTTGGGAGGCTGAGACAGGAGGATTGCTGGTTTATGGCCAGCCTCAGCAATTTATCGAGGCCCTGTGCAACTTAGTGAGACCCTGTTTCAAAATTTAAAAAATAAATAAATAAAATAAAAATAAAACAGGGCTATAGTTATAGCTCAGAAGTAGAACACCCCTGAGTTCAATCCCTAGTACCACAAAAAAAAAAGGAGATGAGAGTGATAATGGAAGTTATGCTGTGTATTTGGCCTGCTTCACAAATAGGCAGATCCATGTTATTTGCATGATTAAACTTTAAATAAATAAAATAAGTTTTGTAAGGAAAACAGAAATATATGCAAAGGACATGAACAAACTGTTAACTAAGAAACATAAAATCATCAATAAGCATATAGAAACATGCCCCACCTCCCAAGTTATTCAAGAAATCAAGATAATAAATAGTAATATTATCCACCTATCAAATTGGCCAATTTGGGCAAGGATATGAGGTCAGTGACCCAGGAACTATATAGAGTACCTGGTACACTTTTTTTTTTTTTTTTGCGGTACTGGGGATTGAACTCAGGGGCATTCTACCTCTGAGCTATACCCCCAGCCCTATTTTGTATTTTTTTTTTTTTTTTTTTTTTTTTTTTTTTTTTTTTTTTTTTTTTTTGCGGTACTGGGGATTGAACTCAGGGGCTTTCTACCTCCGAGCTATACACCCAGCCCTATTTTTTATTCTTTATTTTGAAACCAAGTCTCACTAAGTTGTGGAGTGCCTCACTAGGTAGCTGAGGCTGGCCTCGAACCCGGATCCTCCGGTCTCAGCCTCCCGAATGCTGGGATTACAAGCGTGCGCCACCACGCCCGGCTCCTATTTTGTATTCTTTATTTTGAAACCAAGTCTCACTAAGTTTCGGAGTGCCTCACTAGGTAGCTGAGGCTGGCCGCGAACCCAGATCCTCTGGTCTCAGCCTCCCGAATGCTGGGATTACAAGCGTGCGCCACCACGCCCGGCTGGTACACTTTTTCTAAATAGCAATTTAGCACTGTGTCCAAAATCTTAAAAATCTTCACATCCTTTGGTCCAATAAATCTGCTCCAGGGAATTTACCCAAATGCAATATTTGAGCAGTCGCACAAGGACACATATATGAGGGTGTTTGTCACAGAATTCTTTATATGCAAAAAAGTGGGAATAGAGTACCCCCAGTAAGGGGAGGGACAAATACTGCACAGAAATATGCCCATACAATAAAATATCAAAAAGGAAGATCTGTGTTAATTATGCTTGAACAAACATTTACAATGTATCACTAAATGAGAAAAAGCATTGACAACATGATAATCCTATTTTTTCCAGTTAAATGTAAAACAATGTTTGTGTATATATGTATAGGTCTGATTATGAACATGCACGTCATTCCTCCAAGGAAAAATATTGTGAAGGCCAAATGCCCAAAGGAGTTGTCAAGGATGTTTCTTTTGCTTTTCAGCTTTTTTATAAATTGGTTTTTGCTCATTATCCATGTTTTGAAGACTCTGACACCTAAGTGGAGGCTCTGGAAGTCTTTTCTATGCTTCTCCCAACCCCAGCTCCAGAACCCAAAGCTTCGTAACAGGGTCTGTCCAGGGACATGGCGCCCAGCCTTCAGTGCTTGCAGAAAGACCCTGGGTTTAGGCCAATTCATTCTCAAGTGGATCCTTGGCTCTGTGTGTTGTAAACTAAGATGCTCTCCTGCATCACCCCCAAATCCAGCTCACTAAGTTATCCATGCAAGCTGGCAATCAAACAAATCTTCAGCTGTCTTCTTAGACAACGTTCTTCTATTGGGCAGTTAACCCTCTGACTAAGCACCTTCAAGGATGGACAGAATGCTAGAAGTACCAGGAAAGGACCCAACCTCCAAGGTACTTGATCTTTATTATGAGACAATGCTCTCCAGGGACAGGTAACAGATGGCCAGTGCCACTGCGGTTCACAGTAGCCACAAAGCACTTACTGGGACATTGAATGTAGTTTTCTTTTGCTGTGTAACAAATTACTCCAAACCTTGGTGGCTCTAAACAATTTCTTTTTTTTTTTTTTTTTTCAGTACTGGGGATTGAACTCAGGGGCATTTTACCTCCGAGCTACACCCCCGCCCTATTTTTTATTCTTTATTTTGAAACAGGGTCTCACTAAGTTGTGGAGTGCCTCACTAGGTAGCTGAGGCTGGCTGAGAACCCGGATCCTCCGGGCTCAGCCTCCCAAGTACTGGGATTACAAGCATGCACCACCACGCCCGGCGCTCGAAACAATTTCTGTGGAAGGAATTCATCAGCTTAGTGGCACAGTTCCAGCTCAGGGTTTCTCATGCGGTCACAATCAAAAGGTTGTCAGGTGCTATGGTCATCTGAAGGCCTAATGGGCTGGAGCCTCCACTTCCATGATGGTGTACTCATTGAACATCGGCAAGAGGTCTCAGTTCCTCCCCACATGGGCCTCTCCACTGGCTGCCTGAGTGTCCTCAACAGATAGCAGATAACTTCCCCGAGAAAGAGCAATCCAAGAGAGAGGGCACCGAGGAAACTGTGGTATCTTTTACACCACCTAAATCTGAAATCAAATACCATCACCTCCAGTTTATTAAAAGCAGGTGTGCAGCTGGGCATGGTGGCACACACTTGCCAATCCCAGTACTTGGGAGGCTGAGACAGGAGGATTGCAGATTCATAGACAGCCTCAGCAACTTGGCAAGACTCTCAGCAACCTAGCAAGACCCTGTTTCAAAAAACAACAACAAAAACAAAAAAAAAGGGGCTGGGTGAGTAGCTGAGAGGTAGAATGCTACTATGATACTGGGTTCAATCCCTAGTACCACCAAAAAAAAAAAGCAAGTGTCCAAATCCAGCCCAGACTCAAGGGGAGAGAATTAGGTTCTACCTCTTGAGAAGAGAACTATCAAAGAATATGAGAACATAGCTTAAAACCAACATATCAAGGAAGGTTTCTTGCAAGACATAGGATCCCAGGCAGACCTTAAAGGATAAAGAGCCATCGCTTGGTGGGAAAGGATGAAGAGGACATGGTACCCAAGCAGTGGGAACTGTGTGGGCAAAGGTGGAAAAGGAAGAAGTACAGGTGTGTGAGGAATGGTGAGCAGATCAGCCTAGCTGGACTGGCCTCTGGGCCAGGCATCCTGAAGGTTGAATGGGGACAGAGAGCTGGGGTCTGAGCCTGAGAGACTGAATGCCAGAACTCAGGCTTAATCTGCAAGGCAGGGCAGAGCTACTCAGGCTTGGGTGCAGTAGGAAGACAGGAGGGAGTAGAGCACAATGGTCACAGTCCAAATCTGGGGAGTGGCCAACCAGCTACCACTCAGCTATGGGGCATGACACAGGTTAATCTTAGTTCTCTCACCTTCCTCACCTGAAAACTGAATCAGATGATCCCTGACTTTCAGGGATCTTATGGGGACAAAGTGAGAATGTGTACAAGAAGTGCCTGGCCGGGACTTGTCCTATGGCAAATGCTTGGTCATCAACAGCTGCTAGAAGAGCTAGTAGAAAGCTCGCTGTGGAAACATGCTTTGCCCTGTTGGAAGACGGCCTGGCAGCTTTAGGGTACTTTGCCTTTCTTGACATCGTTGGTCTTGCCAGAAACAGTGTGTTTGGACTACTGTTTAAAATAAGTGAGTTCTTCCTGGATGAAGATGCTGCATGTCTCCGGGGCCAGCACAAGCGGAGAGAGGAAGGGCTGTGAGTAGCATGCTGGTGGACAATTCCCATGTGGATAGTGCCCAGGAGCAGAAATCAAGAGTGTCCAGAAGCCGGGCGTGGTGGCGCACGCTTGTAATCCCAGCATTCAGGAGGCTGAGACCGGAGGATCAGGTTCGAGGCCAGCCTCAGCTACCTAGTGAGGCACTCGGCAACTTAGTGAGACTCGGTTTCAAAATAAAGAATAAAAAATAGGGCTAGGGGTATAGCTCGGAGGTAGAATGCCCCCGAGTTCAATCCCCAGTACCGCAAAAAAAAAAAAAGTGTCCAGGTGGCCTCAGCCGGGTTGGCTCCACTTCTTAGTGACTCGCTGAACTTTTCAATGGGGCAGTTCCAGCCTTGGCAAAAAACAAGTTCCTTTTTCACCCAGAAGCAGGCAGGATGACTCGGGCCAGCTTGGAATGTCAGCTGTTAGCCATTCACACCCACCCTTATCCATACATATACCCTGAGAACACTTGACACAGCCAAGGGCACCCAACGGGTACTCAATAAATGCTCACTGACTCACTGGTGACATCCCACAGGCTGTGGGACAGGCCAAAGCCCTGCCCAGGGCATTCTTGGGAAAGGGATCTCCCTCCATCAGGAAGCCAGCCCCTGGTTGTCACAGAGGAATGTAATCCAGCCTCTTCGTCAATAGCAGCGTCAGCTCAGCTGCCTAATTTATTATTAGCAACTGCCATTACCACCCAAGTCAGGGCGGCAGCCAGCGTTTCCCCCGGGGCTCTGCTTGAACAGCTGGTCAAGTAGGCCATGAAATAATCAGAGCCAGCCCAGCCAAGGGAGTCACAGGCTGAGCCCCAGGGTTTGGTCCTGTCCTCCCAACTCCTAATATAGAAAGCGCCTGGCCATCCCTCCTGAGGGCAGAGCGCTCTGGGGAAGAGGATGCTGGAAGAGGTCCAGGCGGCAGGAGCAGGAACTGCAGAGACTCTCGTGACTTAGGTTTGAAAAATCTCAAGAAATCTTCTCTGATGCTCCTACTTGCAGGCTCTGGCGCCAGTCCACTACTCAGGTAGTGAAGATACAGAGGCAATGGAAGGAATGCAGCATTTGTCTGAGACAGTTGTCCCTTGGTGTCTTGGGGGGATTGGTTCCAGGACCTCTGTGGACACTGAAATCTGCGGGTGCTCAAGTTCCTTATATAAAAATGCAGTAAGGTTTGTGTATAATCTATGCACATCCTATGTACTTTAAATCATCTTTGGACTACTCTAACACCTAGTAAAATATAAATGCTATGTAAATAGTTGTTACACTGTATGTTTTTTAAGGAATAATGATAAGAAAAAATGTCATGTTCAGTATAGACACTTTTTTTTTTTATACTGGATGAACCCAGGAACATTCTACCTCTGAGCTATACCCTTATCCCTATTTATTTATGTGTGTGTGTGTGTGTGTGTGTGTGTGTGTGTGTGGTGTACTGGGGATGGAACCCAGGGCATCCTACCTCTGGGCTATACTTCCAGACCTATTTTATATTTTATTTGGAAACAGGGTCTCACTAAGTTGCGAAGGGCCTCACTAAGCTGCTGAGGCTGGCTTCGAACCTATGATCCTCCTGTCTCAGCCTCCCAAGTACTGGGATTACAAGCGTGCGCCATGACACCCGGCCTTTAGTCCTTTTTATTTTTAAAACAGAGTCTCCCTAAGGTGCTAAGGGCCTCTATGTTACTGAAGATGACCCTGAACCTGTGATCCTCCTATATCAGCCTCCCAAGAACTAAGATGACACGCCTGCAACCACCACACCTGGCTAGACACAATTTTTTGAGGTTTTTTTTTGTGTGTGTATGGTTCTGGGGATTGAACTCAGGGGCATTCTACCTTCGAGCTATACCCTCAGCCCTATTTTTTATTCTTTATTTTGAAACAGGGTCTCACTAAGTTGCGGAATGCCTCACTAGATAGCTGAGACTGGCTTCGAACCCGGATCCTCCCGTCTCAGCCTCCGAAATGCTGGGATTATGAGCGGGTGCCACCACGCCCGGCTTTTTTTGAGTATTTTCAATCTGAAGTTGGTTGGATTCATGGGTGCAAACCCTGCAGATGCAGAGGTTCAAATGTATAGGACAGCCATGGCAAGCATCTCAGCCCATTGTGCCTCTGCTGCTGCAGGAGCAGCCCCACCTGCTCCCCTGCCCTCCCTGGTCCACAGCCGCTCTACACATGGACGTGACTTCTCCCTGAAGATGGTCAGCCACCTCTTCTTTTCCTCTTTTTGCAACCCATCTTTGGAGACTCCTATCAACACACTCCCCTTCCACTCCTCTTCCTCTCTGACACTCCTTACAGAAGAGACACCCACTGCCCACCCACCTGCAGCTCAGCATGTGTCCGCTGGGCAACCCACCCTGGCTCTGGGCTCCACTCCTCCGCTCCCAGAGGGGTGTGTTTATGTGTGAGCAGCCTTGCTACATCCGCTTCTAAGAGGTACCATACACACAGCTCAAAGCAGGAGAGTGCTGTCTGAGCATCTTGGAATGAGGCTGGTAACGGCAACAACTCCCAGTGCTGGGCTAGGAGCACACAAGCCAGTGTGTGCACAGCCTGGCACGGCACCCAACACACACTCGGTGCCCAGTAGCAATCTCCTCCTTATCCTTGCCTGCCTCGATCCAGGGCACATCAAGAGCAAGGAGAACATTTCCAGCAAGACAAGGGTGAAGAAAGTGTTTCTCGCCCATATGGACCCTGGGAAATTACAGTGGAGATGCAGGCTGAGCAGTGCAAGAATGGGGAAGAAAATCTGGGTAAGAGGAACTTTCTGGTCCTCACAGAGAGGGAAGGCATCAAAAAAAGGATTTCTGGAGTTTTATAAAAAGGTTTTGGGGTTAGGTTGGTTTTGTTGATGTTGTTTTGGTTTGATTTTTGTTTTTGTCTGGCTTTGAGGGGTTGTTTGGGGGGTTTTTGTTGTTGTTGTTGTTGTTTGTTTTGTCTTGTTTGTTTTGGTTTTTGGTACTAGGGATTGAATCCAGGGGCATTTTACCTCTGAGCTACAGGCTCAGCCCTTTTCTTTTTATTTTTTATTTTGAAACAGAGTCTCACTAGGTTGCTGAGGGTGTCGCTACTTGCAGAGGTTGTGCTCAAACCTGCAATACTGCCGTCTCAGCTTCCCAAGTACTGGGATTACAGGTGTGTGAAACCACGAGGTTTGGAGGAAGCTGGGGGAACCAGGCACCCAGAGCACACACTCTGTTAGTAGCCAGATCAGATGTGCTGCATCACCATCTGACCATGGCGTATATATGCAGTGCTGCCCGGCTCTGCTGCTGTCTCCGGGGTCCCCATCCACTAGGTGGGAAGAATGAGGACCAGCACTGCCGGCCCATCTGCTGATGCCTGCAGGAAATGCCAGAGCTATTCCCAGGGAGACCACAACCAGTTTACAGAATAGAAGGTCCTTGGGGGCAGGGTTCTTGGTCTATGGCATTCACTGCTGTCTCCCTCAGCCAAGCAGTGTCCAGCACATAACAGATACCCAGTAGTAGTAGTAGCAGTAGAAGAAAAAGAATGATTAGCACAACTCCTCTGAAGCTCTCTCAAAAAATGATAATGTACCAATAAAAATAAAATAAAAGCAAATAACATCTCTGACCTACCCTTCAAACAAAAAAAAAAGAACAGATGAAGAGGGAACACTTCCTAATCCACTCCATGAGGCCAACATTACTGAAGCCATATAAAGGAACTACAAGAAAACTACTGAAAATCCTCAAATACCAGCCAACTGATTCCATACCAGGAATTCAATTTTATATTATATATCATGACCAAGTACGATTTAACCCAGGAATGCAAGCTTAGATCAACATAAGAAAATCAATGTAATATATCACTTTAATCGAAAAGAGGAGAGAACATGATAATCTCAAATGATGCAGAAGAAACACTTCACAAAAACCAAACCAAATTCATGTGGTCTAATTGTTTTTTCTAAAACTCAAGAAACTAGCCGGGCGTGGTGGTGCACGCTTGTAATCCCAGCATTCGGGAGGCTGAGACCGGAGGATCCGGGTTCGCGGCCAGCCTCAGCTACCTAGTGAGGCCCTCCGCAACTTAGTGAGACTCGGTTTCAAAATAAAGAATAAAAAATAGGGCTGGGGGTATAGCTCAGAGGTAGAACGCCCCTGAGTTCAGTCCCCAGTACTGGGAAAAAATAAAAAAAAATAAAAAAAATAAAAAACTCAAGAAACTCACTGCTAAGAAAACAAATACCCTGATAAAAAAAATGGGCAAGTGAGCCAGGCGTGGTGGCGCACGCTTGTAATCCCAGCATTTGGGAGGCTGATACCGGAGGATCCAAGTTCACGGCCAGCCTCAGCTACCTAGTGAGGCACTCCGCAACTTAGTGAGACCCTGTTTCAAAATAAAGAATAAAAAATAGGACTGGAGGTGTAGCTCGGAGGTAGAATGCCCCTGAGTTCAATCCCCAGTACCAAAAAAAAAAAAAAAAAAAAATGGGCAAGTGATCTAAATAGACACTTTACAAAAGAAGAAATACAAATGGCCAATAAACATATGAGGAAATGTTCAACATCATTAGCAATCAGAGAGATGCAAATCAAAACTACCCTGAAATTTCACCTAACTCCAATCAGAATGGCAATCATCAAGAACACAAACAACAACAAATGCTGGTGAGGGTGTGGAAAAGTGAGAACCCTAATACATTGCTGGTGGGTTGCAGATTAGTGCAACCACTTTGGAAAACAGTATGGAGAATCCTTAGACGAATGGGAATGAATCTACCATATGATCCAGCAATACCACTTCTGGGTATCTGCCCAAAAGAATGGAAACCAAACCATCAGACCGATGCATGTGTATCTATGTTTATAGCTGCACAATTCACAATTGCCAAACTATGGAACCAACCAAGATCTCTATCAACAAATGAATGGATTACAAAACTATGGGATATGTATACAATGGAATTTTACTCAGCCATAAAGAAGAACAAAATCATGTAATTTGCAGGGAAATGGATGGAACTGGAAAACATTATGCTAAGTGAGATTAGTCAGTCACAAAAAGTAAAAAATTGGATGCTCTCCCTAATATGCAGAAGCTAGGGAGAAAGTGGGTCATAAGAAGGACTCTAGACGTAGAAGGAGAAACCTTAGATGAGCAAGAAGGTGACTTAACTGAAGGTGATGGGAAGGGGGAAGAGGGAACACACGATTTACATTCACAAACATATCAAAGTCAATCACTAAACTGAATAGGAGAAGGAGGCAGGGGATAGGGAATGGGGCAGGAATTGGGGAAGGATTAAATGAGAAATGTGTGTATGTATGCCTCTACCAGCTTGTACCTCACAAAGATGTATGATTACAATGCACCAATTAAAAAAAATATATTAAAAAAAGAAAGAAAACCAAACCCCTTCTTGATTAAAAAAAAAAAAAAAAAAAAGCTCAGAAAACTAGGAATAAAGCTGGGCACGGTGGCACACACTTGTAATCCCAGTACTTGGGAGGCTGAGAGGGGAGGATTACAAGTTTAAGGGCAGCCTCTGCAAGTTAGTGAAGCCTTCCACAACTTAGTGAGACCCTGTTTCAAAACAAAAAATAAAATTGGGCTAGGGATGTAGCTCAGAGGTATCTTGCCCTGGAGTTCAATCCTCAGTACCATAAGAAGAAAGAAAGAAAAAGAGAGAGAGAGGGAGGGAGAAAAAAAACTAGAAATAAAAGAGAACTTTCTCAATATAATAAAGGGCATTTTTAAAGCCTCATAACTAACAGCATAGTCAATAGTGAAAGTCTGAAATCCTTCTCTCTAAAATTAGAAACAAGATAAGGCTACTTGCTTTTACCACCGCTATTTGGAATACTAGCCAGAATAAAGAAATAAAAAGTAGCCACAATGTACAGGAAGAAGTAAAACTACCTCTGTTGTCAGATGACATAATCCTATATAGGCAACCTTAAAGAATTTACCAACATATAAAGCTATTGGGATTTTTGTTTTGGTTTGGGTTTTTTTTGTTTTGTTTTGTTTTGTTTTGTTTTGTTTTGTTTTGTTTTGTTTTGTTTTGCTATTGAGTTGTAGGAGATCTTTATACATTTTAGAAACTAATTCCCTTTCTGATATATGTTTTGAAAATAATTTCTCCAATTCTGTAGGATGCCTTTTCATTCTGCTGATTGTTTATTTTACTGTATGGCAGCAAAATAATTCCATTTCTGTAAAATATATAGAAAGACATAAAACAGAGTAGTGGTTGTCATGGGCTGGGGGATGAGGGAGGAGAGGGTGGGGAGTAACCATTAATGGGGTTTTAGTTTGGAACTAGAGGTGGCGGTTGCACAAGATTGTGAATGTACCAAATACCACTGAATTGTTTACTTTGAAATGATTAATTTTATATTATATAAATTTCACCTCAATTAAAAAGAGAGGAGACAGAGAGAGAGAGAGACACACACAGACAGACAGACAGACAATGTTAAATGCCCAAAAGGGACAGCCACTACTTATTTCTAACTAAGCTACCAAGTAGAGATTCAAGTTCAGTGTAGCTTATTTTCAAAGTGAGCCAGAAATCTACATTTTTATGTGGGTTCTCTCAATATTCTCTATGTGGACCAAACACAATAAATCCATACATCAAAATCAGCCCACAAGACACAGTAATAATCTCTGCTCTGGACAACAGGGAACCATTGAATACACCTGAGTTGAGAAATAAGATGATATAAGAAAAGTTTTAAGAAGTCCCAAGGTATCCTCCACTGGGGACCCCATGATGTGTCAGACACAGGACACTGAATCAGGCACTTTACAAATGCTACCCCGTAAGCCTCACAAGTACCCAGGGAGGGAGGGACAGAGGGTTGGAGGCTCGGGTTGGTTCAACAACTTGTCCAAAGCAAACACACTTAGAAAAAGTAGGACCAGGTTCAAGTCCAGTTCTATCCAGGTTAACCAACTCAACCACTCACCTGCATGTCTGATTGACATCTCAAACTTAACAAGGCCAAAACATAATTCTCATTCATTTTTTCCCTCATAAACCTTCTGCTACTCCAGCTAGCCCCGTCTCCATCCACCCGAAGCTCTGGACAAAACCCTAAGAGTCCTCACAGACTTCCCCATCCCACACCCCCACATCCAATCCTGCAAGTCTTACTGTCAAAGTGGCTCCCAGGTCTAATCCAGACTCACCACCTCCATGCCTCCTTCATCTCATCATCCCCCACTGGACCTCTACAGCCTCCTTACCAGACTCCCTGCCTCCCTACACCCCCCTCTGCCATCAGTTCCCCACACAACAGCCACATGATCTTTTTGGAAGACAAATCTGATAACATCTGTCCCCTGCTGAAAACCCTCCAATTTATCAACACCCAGCCATGATTCAGAGGTTCTGGGCTACTTCTGTTTGATAACAGGGTCACCCACCCTGGAGCCAAGGGCGTCACAAGTGGGAAACTCCTTGGCCCAACCCACCAAATAAGCATTTCGCCAGTCCCCACATTCATTGCCAAACTGTCACCCTCAGCTCCCTGAAGACTGGGGATGACACAGCCATGGAGGGAGAAAGTCAAGAAAACAGCCAATCCCCACCAGCAGCAGGCAGGTGTGTGGATGAGGGACCAGAAGTCTCTGCTGGCAGCATCAGCCTGGGCCCCCCATTTCCACCCGGAGGAGCATGGGCAGCCTGGCAGAGCTGAAACAGGGATCTGCCGGGCTCCAGGGACAGTGTGGCCGGGGAGCACAGAATGTGGCTCTCTTACTTGCCACCCAAGTCTCACACTAACCACAGCCTGTGGCTCTGTGACAGGGCACAGAGGCCCCTAGCAGGGTCTCACCAAGACCACAGCACAGAGAAGAGGGGGGCTGGAGCCACAGGGCTGGAAACTTGGAGCACAGAGGCCAGGTAGGAGCAAAACAGAGTCCCTTTCTGGTCCTGGAAATTCCCACCTGCAGTTTGACCTTTAGCTGGTAGCAGGTCCCCTTGCTCCTGGCATGGGGCCCAACAGCCTTCAAAGAGCACACAAGTGAACTCTGTCCAAATGTACACCTGGCCCCTACCTCAAATATCCAGGCCACGTCCTCCCCCAACACCCCCGATACACACACAGTCCCCTCAGTCCCTGACCTCTGCTCTTCCTTTCCCTGAGTGGCAGGAGTCTTCCATGCCCTGCGGTAGGCAAACAGCCACTTGGGGCTCCCTGCCAGCTGACAGTAGGAGAGGCTGTACCCCCACTCCCTCCCAGCAGCAGGATGGAGCGGGCATTCCTCCCCCACCCAGGACACTCACCAAAATGTTCTTGAAGAAATCCATCATCTTCTGCCCGTGCCTGCACCCTGTGAGCCAGGGGCCCTGTCCGCCTCAGCACCACTGCTGTGGCTCAGGCTACCCCTTTGGTGGCGGCCAGGGTGGTGGCCGGGACAGCTGCTGACGTTGGACAACTTCCTTAAGATCAAACAAGGAACTGCAGGATTTGGGTGTCTGCCCGGAGTTGTTAGTCTACATTGACTAGCACTGACCTTTGACCTCTCTTTTGCCGGGCGGTTCTTCTAAGGAGCCCAGGGCTGGTAGAGCCACCACCTGTCATATGTCATAAGGATGAGGGGTCCCTCCCAAGGGAGAGGCACCAGCACCAAGCCAGTAAGTTCTAAGAGGAAACCCATCCTGTGGCCTGGGAAAGTCAAAGGTGAGGAGCGCTCTTCCTCTCCCATCTCTGCCTAGGAGTTCTCACTACTGCTGCCCTACACCAGGCCTCAGGCCGGGGCTCCTGTATCATGGACTCACGGCAGGCCCCACTTGGCCGGGACCTCAGTGTTCCTGTCTGCGAATTGGGAAACCCTCTGTGCGAGGAAAATAAAAACAAAGTTAAGACACCTGGCCTGCAGCTGTGAAGGCACTCCTGTGGACCATACAGAGCTTCAGATGTCACTCCTCAAAGGTATGAAGAGACCACCCAAAGAGTAAGGGGGGCTTGTGGGAAGGGGTACACAGGTGTAGGTTACTGATTTTCTTTCAGAAAAGCCTGGATTTCTTTCTAATCTATTGCATGCACTACTCTGTTTTAATGCACGAGAGAGAGAGAGAGAGAGAGAGAGAGAGAGAGAGAGAGAGAGAGAGAACACACTTCATGCCCTGAGGCTATCCCATGAGAAAAATTAAAAATAAAATGAATGGCTTGGAGAGACTCCTGCTGCATCTGTGGCTCAGGGCCCAAGGCACCCAAGTGCTGCTCTGTTAGGAGCAAAGTGTGGGGCTGAAGGAGACAGGCCTTCCCCTGGGTCTCAGAGTCTCTTTCCAACACTAATAAACATGTCACGCTCTATATCCATTCAGGGCCCTCAGTCCCTCTGGGAGGAAAGCAATGTCCCTGGCTTAGAAGGAAAGGCACCAATTTTTAAATCCCTCAAAAAAGCAGTGTAATGTGGTGGAAACAGCCCTGGATTCAGTGTGTGGCCGACAGGCCTTCGACTCCTGGCTCTGCTGCTGCTGAGCTGCACAGGCTGGTTACTCCACCTCTGAGCCTCAGTTTCCACATCTGTAAAGTAGAGAAACATGGCCTGCTTTGCAAGGCATTTGCAGAGTTAGATATGGCGCATGTACCGAGTCTTCATTGCTAAGTGAGCCATGAAATATCCTCCACCAACACAATTACGACAATCACCAACCTTTCCTCCCAGCTCCATGCTTGTTCTTCACACCCTGGTCCTCAAGAACTGTGAAAAGAATCCTCCCCAGAAGACCATTCTTGTCCCTGCTTTCTCTGCTCCTGCTCCTGCTCCTGCTCAGCCAGCCTCCAGACACACTGCCCACCTCATCTCTCCAGCCCAGTATGGCCTGTGCACGCTACAAAACCCTGCCCGATGGGAAGATGGAGGCCAGGAAATATCCCCAGAGGCTGGGGGGGGGGAGGGGCGGGTTGCAGCTCAATCACAGCCAGGCAGAGAAGGTTTTGGCACAGGTCCATCCTTGGGGGCTTGAAACAACACTGGAGGTCAGAAGGGGTGGGGAAAAGAAGGCAGGGTTCTAGATGTAAACTAGGTCACCTCTTCATTTGGTGGAACCATGTGTGAAAGGAACCCCTGGCAGCAGAGAAGGCTGGCAGTGTCCTTTCCTGTTCCTAAAATACTGACATAAAAGACCACCTTGGGAGGAGCAGTGAGAGTCAAGTTCATGGGCCTCCCTGTCCCTACTGAGCCCAGAGACCCAGCATAGGGCTCCTGCATCCTCAGCATCCACCTGCTGCCTCCCTGATCTGCTTCTGGCTCGTCTCCATCCCTGCTCAGGGCCCAGGAGTCATTTAGTAGAGCCCCACCCCCACCTCAGCCTGCCAACCCATTCCTGCACCTCAGGCCCAGGAACATGCAGGCCCTGGGCTAGCAGAGCATGCCATATCTGGAGCCCCTGTGAACAACACCCCTGTGGTCCAAACCCCTTGCCTCTGCACAGGAATGCACCAAGAGGCAGCAAGGAAGGCAAGAGATGGAGAACTAAGTCACTGCTCTCCTCTAGGCCAGGCACTGGCTGGGGCTGGAGACCCATGGAAGACCAGCCTAGGCCCCTCTCCTCCTCCAGAAAGTCTTCCTGGTCTCTATCCCTCCCCCAAATGGTACTCCCTTCCTACACAGGCCTGGCAAGTCGTTATCCCTCTATACTTTCTTGTTTAATTGTCTGCTTTCCCCACTTGATCCAGAACCTTGGCACCTGGCATGCAGGCACTGAATAAATACTTGCTGAATGAATAACTGAATAAAGGGACTGGCTTCAATCTAGTGACTAAGATGGTCATAGCACAGATAATTACAACACAATAAAAGAACAGCAGGAACACGATGACCAAAGCCTGTGTGGGTGCACAGAGGAGAGGGCAAGGGCCGAACTGCAAAGGAAGGGGGTGAGGAGGACTTTCTGGAGGGAATTATGCTCCTCATAGTTTGCAAATAAGGCTGTGGAGATATAGAAAAGTCCAGCATCTAAGGATACACAGGAGAGAACAGGAATCAATATCCAGAACCAGAACACATTCCCTACCTCTTTTTTTTTTTTTTTTTTTTTTTGCGGTACTGGGGATTGAACTCAGGGGCGTTCTACCTCCGAGCTATACCCCCAGCCCTATTTTTTATTTTGAAACCAGGTCTCACTAACTTGCGGAGTGCCTCACTAAGCAGGTGAGGCTGGCCTTGAACCCGGATCCTCCGGTCTCAGCCTCCCAAATGCTGCCTACCTCACTTTTGACCCTCATGATGATCCAGATTTTTTTTTGGGGGGGGGGAGAGTAACTAAAGCTCAGAGAGGTTACTTGGACTGCTGATGGTCACACAGCCGATTAGTAGCAAAGTGTTCTAGGTGAAAGGAGGGTGTGGTGTGAGGATGGAAAGGAAGAGGAGAAAGGGTAGGAAGAGAAGGTAAGGATGTTCATCTGTGTCAAACTCAGATAGCAGGAAGGACACTCCTGGCTAGCTTAGGAGGTGCTCAGTCCCTACAGAGGCGTGAGCAGAATGTGAGTATGGCCACATTCTGAGAGCCCCGCCAGGGGTCAGGGGGCCCTGAGGACAGCCAAGCACAGAAGGAATGAGGGCCAGAGACACACGTGCACACACACTCTGGGACTTGAACCCAGGGACATTCTACCTCTGAGCTATACCCTGCCCTACTTTTTTATTTTGAAATGGGGTATCACCAGGTTGCTGAGGCTGACCTCTAACTTGCAATCCTCCTGTCTCAGCCTCCCAAATACTGGAATTGCAGGCGTTTGCCACCGCACCAGGCCCAGGTAACCATTCCTGTGAAGCAAAACTGGCCACTGGCCATGGAGGTGGAGATTAAGGTCCGCTCAAATCACTCCTCTGTCAAATTAGCCTCCTGCAGCTCAGAATGAGACCCCTCTTCCTTCCAAACCACAAACCCCACCATTCAGGGCACCCAATGGTAATGATTTGAGGATACGACGCCCTAAGGCGAGGCCACCGAGTCAGCAGGGTCTCCTTCTTGCCTGAGATTTTCACAGGCAGAGATAGTCCAGGAAAAAGATCTCTGAACTGAGAGTCAGAGAGACCAGCATCCACATCACAGCCAACTGCGGCCAGCTGTGTGACCTCAGGCCTCACTGTCTTCAGTGGTAAAATTGGAATAATGAGCCCCACCCCACACCCCACACCCCAGGGGGTTTCCAAAGATGAAATGAGTTGGCGAAATGCAAATGGCAGAGAACAGCAGTGGATCAATACGTGTCTGCCGGCTCCAAATCTGTTGAATTTTTAGAACTAATTTCATGGGGGGGGGGGGGACTGACATTTACTGACTTCTCATACATGTGCCAGACCCTTGACTGAACAGTGTATATATTCTCTTATCTAACCCTCGTGACCCGTGCACAGAGAGCACTTGTCATGCCCACTCCGTAGTTGTAGAAACCGAGGCTGAGAGTTAAATAACTAGGCCAACAGGCAGCTGAGTAATTATTTCTTGGGGGTAGTGGAAAGAACACTGAACTTGGATCCTCAGACTCACCAGCTGGCTAAGGAAAGGGCTTCATTTATCTCTCTAAGTTCCAGTTTCTTCATCTATAAAGTGGGGATATCATTCTTTTCTTGCAGGGGCTGTGAGAACCAGAAGAGTTCGAGAAAGTGATTTATAAACCAAAAGTATAAACGGGATGACAATGAAGATGAGCAATGAACTCGGCTATGGTTGGGATGTGGTTTGAGTGTGTATCCAGGGCTCGAATGCTGAAATTTGATCCCCACTGTGACATACTGAAAGGATAGAAATGTAACCTGACTGTGGAGTCTAGAGGTGGGGCCACAGAGGAGTGATTAGGGTTAGATGAAGCCATGGAGTGAAGCTGCCATGATGGAATACTGGTAGCTATAGTATAAGAAGAGAGACTAAGCTGGGCGTGGTGGTGCACGCTTGTAATCCCAGCATTTGGGAGGCTGAGACCGGAGGATCCGGGTTCGCGGCCAGCCTCAGCTACCTAGTGAGGCACTCCGCAACTTAGTAAGACCCTGTTTCAAAATAAAGAATAAAAAATAGGGCTGAGGGTATAGCTCGGAGGTAGAATGCCCCTGAGTTCAATCCCCAGTACTGAAAAAGAAGAGAGACTAAGCCCAGCACTGCAGTCCCAGTACTTGGGAGGCTGAGACAGTAGGATCGCAGGTTCAAGGCCTCAGCAATTTATTGAGACCCTCAGCAACTGAACGATACTTTGTTTCAAAATAAAAAAGGCTGGGAGTGTGTCTCAGAGGTAGAGTGCCCTCGGGTTCAATCCCCTGTGTGAGGAGCAGGAAGGGGAGACAAGAAGAAAAACATGTGTGCTCCCTATCTCTTGCCAGGTGATGTCCCGTGCCACCTCGGGATTCTGCCAACAAGAACACCATCACCAGATGTAGGGCCTCCACCTCGGACCTGCAGAACAGTAAATCAAAATAAACCTCTTTATTAAGTTACCTAGCCTCAAGGTATTTTGTGATAGTAATGAACACCAGACTAACACAGACACCATCTGTGGTTATGGAGGCAGACAGGTGAGTGTTTGCAAGGAGCGAGGTGGCCCCTGCGACACCAGCCCCATTCTCCAGGAAACAAGTAGGGCTCCAGCTACCCAGCTACCCAGCACTTGTTAGGTACAGGCGTCTACACCATGGAGACTCTCCAAGCCAGGCTTTGTGGTATCAGTGGACAGAGCTCCTGGTCTTGATCCAGTCTGTGGCCTGAAGCTTCCAGTGTTCCCCACCAAGCAAGAGTTGGCTTTGGGGCCAAGCCTCCCAGTAGAGGAAATGGAAAATCAACTCTGGAAATCTCATCGGGTTATTTGTGGCAGGGCCAACTGGAGGGTTCGGCACTTGGGGCTGGGGTGGGGGAGGACAGGACAACCTAAGCAAGGCTCAGAGCAGAAAGGTGAGGACAGGGCTGGTTGGCTCTGGTCTCACCAGTGGCCACACCTGTGGCCCAGGCTTCTCTGCTGCGCCTCTCCCGGAAGAGTGCAACACAGTCCCGGAGGCTGACAGGGTGGAGCCAGGGGTGGTATGGGCCTACCCCAAAATCTCTGCTTCCCTCCAAGCTTCCTTACAACTGAAAAATGGCAGGGGCCACGGACTGAGCCCTCATCGGCCCGTGGGTGGTGTCTGGCTGTGTTGGAGGTGTGGCTCCCTCCCTTCATCACACCCACGGTGGTCTGTTGTCCCCAGGCAAGGTTCCTGAATAAACCAGGCGCCTGCCAACTAAATCACCCTCTCGTGTTACTCTACTTCCTTCCCCTCTCCCTTCTTGCTCCCGCCCTCCTGCCCACTTCCTCCTGCTGGCTCTTTGAGAATGGAAAGAGCACCACCACACCGCACTGCACATTCGGACTCTGGGCTGGAGTAGCACAGAAACCTCCTGAGCCCAGCCACTGCCTCTCCCCACACCTCCACGAGGAAGTCCAGATATCCAGGCACCAATTGGCCTCTCCTCCCGCCCCTGAGTCCTGGCCTGGAGTCCTGTCTGGGGGAGGAAGGAGGTGGAGAAGCTAAGGGCTTCGCCATCCTGAGAGAACTATAGCAGGCCATATGTTAAACCTGTACCTAGCAGTCCTGGCTCCCCGCTCTTTATCTCAGAAGCTATCCCCCAGCCGGGCGTGGTGGCGCATGCTTGTAATCCCAATACTTGGGAGATTGAGACAGGCCAGCTCAGCTACTTGGGGAGGCCCTCCTCAACTTAGTGAGACCTTGTTTGAAAATGAAGAATAAAAATAGGGCTGGAGGTGTAGTTCGAAGGTAGAATGCCCGTGGATTCAATTCCCAGTACTGTAAAATAAAAATAATAAATAAATAAATAGGGCTGGGGTATAGCTCAAAGGTAGAATGCCCCTGGGTTCAATCCCTAGTACTGCAAAAAAAAAAAAAAAAAAAAAAAAAAAGAAGAAGAAGCTATCCCCTTCCCACTGCCCCACCCCTCCAGACATAGCTGTGTCATCTCAAGGAACCATGAGCTGAGCATGGTGGCACACCCTTGTAATCCCAGGACTTGGGAGGCTGAGACAGAAGGATATGGGTTCGCAGCTAGCCTCACCTACTTAGTGAGGCCCTCTGCAACTTGGTGAGACCCTGTTTCAAAATAAAGAATAAAAAAAGCCAGGTGTGGTGGCACACACTTGTAATACCAGTACTTGGGAGGCTGAGACCAGAGGATCTGGGTTCACTGCCAGCCTCAACTACTTAGTGAGGCTCTCTGCAACTTAGTGAGACCCTGTTTCAAAATAAAGAATAAAAAAATAGGGCTGGGGGTGTGGCTCAGAGGTAGAATGCCCCTAGGTTCAATCCCCAGTACTGCAAAAAAAAATAAAAATAAAAATAAGAATAAAAAAAAATAGGACTGGGGGTGTAACTTGGAGGTAGAATGCCCCTAGGTTCAATCCTCAGTACTGCAAAAAATAAAAATAAGAATAAAAAAAAATAGGACTGGGGGTGTAGCTTGGAGGTAGAATGCCCCTAGGTTCAATCCTCAGTACTGTAAAAAATAAAAATAAAAATAAGAATAAAAAAATAGGACTGGGGGTGTAGTTCGGAGGTAGAATGCCCCTGGGTCAATCTCCAGTACTGCAAAAAAAAAAAAAAAGGAACCATGAAATCAGCAGCCATGGGGAGAGGGTCCAAATCAGGCCAGTAACTTGACAGAGACCCCAACATTTAAAGATTCATCCTAATCCTCAGTTCACTCCAACATAAACATTCATCCTAGTCCACTACCTAAGTCCCTTCCAGGGCCACCCAGGAAGACCGAGTCAAAGGACACAATCTCACACTGTTTCTAAAGGAAGAGGTGCCGGAATCCAAGACACCACATCCCCACAGCCTTCCTTTCCTCTGTGCCTCAGTTTCCACACTTGTTATGAAGTGTGCAGTTGGCCTCTCTCCTTTCCCCTCCATCAGGGCTGCAGGTATCCCCAGAGGAACCTCTAAGTACCTTAACACCAGCCTTGACAGGCTGGCTGCCCTCAGCACCCTCCTTTCCCAGAGATGCTCCCCGCTGTGTACCTGTGCTTTGAGGCAAAGGAGGAAAACAAAGTGCCCACTCCCCATGCCCACATTAGCACTGTTAGTAAGTAGAGAACGCAAGCTTAGAGATTAGCTAAGCCAGAATGTCTGCGACCAGGGCTCCTCGTGTTAACACCCTCCTACACTGGGAATGATAGATTTCTGGGGATTTCACTAGAGCCTGTCCCTTACAAGCACTAAAGCCAGGCACGGTGGCACATACCTGTAATCCCAATACTTGGGAGGCTGAGACAGGAGGATTGCAGGTTTGAGGGCAGCGTCTGCAACACAGTGAAACTTTTGGCAACTTAACAAGATCTTATTTCAAAATAACAACAACAACAACAAAAAAGTTTAAAAGGCTGGGGATATAGCTCAGAGGTAGAATGGCCCTGGGTTCAATACCCAGTACCCGCCCCCCCCCACACACACACACATGCTGGACTGATAACTGAATAAATCTATACGCCACTGGATTTGGCTGAGCAAGGAGTGATATTGGAAGAGATCCTGGGGAACTAGTAACTTTGGAGTCCATGCTTCTGGGGGTGCCTGAGTGATGCCATGGGAGTCATCCCAACTCAGGCCTGGCTGCCCCTAAGACACCCCACCTTCCCCCTCACCATGGAGCAGTGGCAGGAGGAAGGCTGAGGGGCTCCAACTCCCCACTGTCTGGGAGTTTCATTCCAGGTTAACCTGCAGGAAGGGGGGTATCTGCAAATTGCATGTTCCTTTCCTTCTCCATCTTCTAGTTAATGATTACCTAAATAAGTGCTTCAGTCCCCAAGCTCCAGCAGACTAATTATCCATGCACAAGCACATGGGGACTTTGACACTAAACAGCTCTCTTCTCCGTAAACCATATGTCAAATAACACAACTGCCCCGCCCCCTTTTGCCAGCTGTGTCTGATGAATGGGGTGCTGAGGCAAATGGAGACCCTGACCAGGTTTATGGTGGGGACTCTGGGCTATCCCTCCCAAGCCTAGCTGTTCTGGTTGGGGGAGCCATTCAGCTACAAATACATTCACAGCAACGAGGAGTCCCATGCTATCCACCCCCAAACAGACACCCAAAACACATGGGTGACACAAAAAAGAGCCACCCAAAACATGTGCGCTAGCATTCACCCCCTACACACACACACACACACACACACACACACGCACACACACACACACACTCCTTTCTCTCTCTCCCTCTCCCTCTCTCTTATCCTATTGAGGTTTACAGGACCCAAAGGCAAAGACCATTAACCAGCTGCACTCGCCCTCCTGCTATAAACGGTTATCATCTACCCTTGTTTCCCATTTGCCCGCCCAGTGGTCCCCTCCTCAAAGGCACCCAGACAACAAAGGAGGGATGCAGAGTGAAGGAGCACAAGCCTAAAGACCTCTGTCTTTTTCTCCTGATCCAATTTTTCTACCAAAGGAAAAAAGAGTGATGCCTCCTGTGCATGCTGTTTTGTTTTGTACTGGGAATTGAACCCAGAGGCACCCAGCACTTTTTATTTTTTATTTTTAACAGATCTTGCTAAGTTGCTAAGACTAGCTTCAAACCTGAGATCCTCCTATCTCAACCTCCCAAGTATTGGGATGACAAGAGTGCACCACCACGCTGTGCAAGTTTATGAAGTGGTGCTGGTCCCCAGAGCTTCCAGACCTGGGACTGAAGCTAGAAGCTGGGCGAGATAAGGCAGCATAGGAGCCTGCACAAGGAACAGGGGACGCACCACAGAGGCCCTCACTCTGCTGCGGACCCCACTCAGGCCTGTCCTGAGGACCCCAGTGCTCTCTGAGTAGTGAGGCTGTCAGCGGACACAGTGGCAGGTCCCATTCCCAGCAGCCTGATCCCCTGCGTCCACCTGGCTGGCATAGTAGGCAGCTAGTGGGCTTGCCACCCCTTCCCAGTCTCCCCCAGCCACGGGCTCCCATCTGGTATTGATGATGTTGGCCACAAGGGGGCCTGGTGAGTCCTGAGGCAGGACCAGATCCACAGCAGGGACAATGGGAGCTCCAAATCACCTCCCAGAGAGAGGGCGGAGTGGATGAGGCAGCGATAACTGATTGCAAAGCAGATCCATCCAGGGAGAGCTCTGGCCTCCTACAACCCCAGGCATGATATCTGGGTCCTTGAAGCTCCCAGAGGTTCCTTGATAGGCTAGGGCCCCAACACACAGACCCATTTGACTAAATTGGGAGGTCCTTTGGCCACACAGCTGTGCAGAGGGAAAGGCAAACTGGAGCCCTGGGAGTGGACAGTGTGAAAGAGCCACCAGACATGTGAAATCAAGACCCTTCTTTCCTGATACTGAGGGACAGCAGGCATCTACTGGAGAAAGGAGGGGCGCGGGTGACCAGGCCGCAGCTCCGAGGCTAAGCTGGCACTGGCCCTCAGGTTCATGGTCTCCTGGAGCTATCAGGCCATGCTGCCTCTAGGAAACAGGGTGCTTGGGCTGAGAAAGGAGCCCCTGCCTCCTGGGGCAGGACGGTCGTGAGGGCAAAGCTCCTGGGGGTATGCCTGGTCTTGAATATGGGAGGTCCTCCTGCTGCTGGGGTGGATGGAGTCTCAGCCTTCCAACGGCTTGGCCACTCACTCTTCACCCCCAGTGACAGCGCCTCCTTGCCTCCAGAGAGCTTTGGCTCCAGAGCTCCCTACAGCTGCATCCGCCAGGGTCCTCGGCGACTCCTGCTCAAGCCCAGAAGCATGTTGGCCCTCGTCATCTCTCAGCGTCCCTCCCACCTCTTGCAGCATTTCTCCCCTGGGCTTTCATGACAGCCCAGCTCTCCTGTTTTCCTTCAGCCTTTCCTGCCAGTTTCCTCCTCCTCTGTGTGACCTCTAAAGGGCAGTGATCCCCACACTCAGCCTGGGCCCTCCTCTGATCTCTGTCTACACCGTCCTCCCAAGCTACCCCATCCATTGCCATGGATTTTATATCATCTCTACACTAATTCTCCCACATGGATATCTCCAGCCATGACCTCTCCTCAGAGCTCCAAATTAGCACCTCTGAGCACATATTTGATGTTTCCACTTAGCTGTCTCAAGAGTACTTCAACTTGGCATGTCCTCCGGAAGCTGCCCCACCCCAAGCATCTTCATCTTGAAACAATGGGACAGAAGCCCACCATTGCCCGAGCCCTGTCTAGAATGACTAAACATCTGGATCCCTCCCTCTGCCTCGCCTCCCATGTCCAGTGATGCATCACCCACCTCAGAGTAACCTTAATCTGCCCACTTCTCACCATCTCTGCTGTCAGCGCTCAGGTCCAAGTCCCCTCCACCATCTGCCCAGACTTCAGCCACAGCCTCCTATGGACCGTCGACCTTCCTCCCACATCTGCTGACGTGGCCACCAGATGAAAATCAAATCACTCTGCTGATGAGAATCCAAGCACTCTCCCAAGCTCCAAGTAGGCAGTGTGTTCTGTCCCTGGTCTTCCCTCATTCACACCTCTGTGGCCACATGGGCCTCCTTCCTGCTGTCCAGGTGCAGGCACGAAGGACTTGTCATTTCCCTGGGCCCAGACATACTGCCTGCCCTTCACACAGCCCTTCCTTCTCCCCCTTTAGAGCACAGCTTACACACTGTTTCCTCCAGGGGTGTCCCCCAGCCCCCCCACAGAAAGCCGTTTCTCCCTCTGAAAGACACCAGTATTCTCGAATTGCAACCTGAAGTCACAAGCACTAAAATGCCCTGCCTGTGCCTCTCGTTCAGAACACCAATCAGAAGCTGCTGTCATTTGCACTGCTTTCTGATTTACAGTCCATCTCCCTCGCTGGACGGTAAGTTCCACGAGGGCAGGAATCATGTCTGCCCTGTGCCCCACTGCACCCCCAGGCCCTCAGCAGAACCTTTGCAACAACTGGTCCCCGCTCTCCTAGACATGAGGAGCTCTGTGCAGGACCGGGAGCAGCAGAGGCAAATTTCCATTTAGCAGGACCAAGGCTAGCCCATGAAGTGCCTTTGTGTGAACTGGAAAAGGGCACTGCTCTGGATGGATGGATCAATTAGAAAAAGTGACCCCTTCCCCTGGAGAGAGGCCACCCCTCTGGGGCCATGGCTTGGCTAGACTCTATCCCTCACTCTTTGCCTGCTGGGGGCTCCACAGGCCGGATTCACCATAGCCAAGGCAGACAGGCATCTGGATGAGCAGCCCCAGGAGGCCCCTGTCTTCCAAGCTCCATCCAGCTGAGAGTCCAGGCCAGTCCCAGGGTCTCTCAGTAGTCTGCCAGAGTGGTCAGGGTGACAGTCCTCACAGGACCCAGGCTGTGACCACTCACCCCCCACACTGTCTCTCACAACAGCTGATGTCCAATTCCCAGAAGACACCATCTGGGTTTTGGTGCTGAGCCCACACGCGCAGGGAGCGAGGAGAATGAGATTATCGTGGGCTGGAAGGCCCTGCGGAGTGTTTGCCAGGCAGTGATATTGAATTTTAAATATGTGTGCCTGTTTATTCTCCCTGCCGGAGCCTCCCTGTAGCCAGGTAACGCTATCTGACCTGGGGGACCAGGAGGAGGACATTTGGTGCCAGGTGAGTTACCTGGGGAGGGTTATCTAAGTACAGCTGGCCTAAACAGAATGAAGTGCCTCCCTCCCCTCCAATACTGCCCCACCCTCAGCCCCGATGACCCCAGACCCACACACTCTACCACAGACACCCGCTCTGATGGGAAACAGCAGAGGGTGAACCCAGTCCTTGAAACCCAAGTGGCGGCGTTATTCGAACATGATAGAAGCAGATTTCTGGGATTAGGTATCATTATCAACCTTGTGTGTAGCTTTTCTGTTTCCCTGCTGGCCAAATTGAGAACCAGTGAGTTGAAATTGCAGAAAGAGAGATTCAGGTTAGATCAGAGGAAGATGACAACGTGTGATTGCAGGCAGGTGACAGCACCTCCTTTCAAGAAAAGATTGGACAAGTCCAAATCCGGGCTGGGAGAATGAAGCTCACAGGTGTCCTCCTCCTCCTCCTCTTCCTCTTTTTCTTCCTCCTCTGTCTCCTTCTCCCTTTTCTTATTTTTTTTTCCTCATTATTTTTCCACCTAGATGGTGGTATATGTGCAAGTTGCTGACTGAAGGTTAGAAAACCAAGGTCAAGCCTTGCTAATACCTTGATTTTAGCCCAACAAAACCGGTTTCAGATTTCTGACCTCCAGAAATGTAAGGTGATAAATTTGTATTGTCTCAAGCAAGTCCCTAGGTTTGTGGTCATTTGTTACAGCAGCTATAAGAAAATAACAGAGATCTCCTGGCAAGTACAAATCCAATCTTGGCTTCCTCTGAATTGGTAACATTTCCCCCACGCCTCAAAACCAAAATACTCAGCCAAGCACAGTGGCTCATGCCTATAATCCCAGTCCTTGGGAGGCTGAGACAGGAGGATCGCAAGTTTGAGAACAGACTCAGCAATTTAGTGAGACTCTGTTTCAAAATAAAAAGGGCTGGTGTGTAGCTCAGTGGTAGAGTACCCCTGGGTTGTAATGAGATTGACCCAGTTCCACAAATAAAAGAAAAGAAAAGAAAAAAGAAATACTCTATGACATGTAGCCACAGTCTGGCATGAAGTACTGAGCTTCTCCTTAAGAAAGAACGTACAGTACTCCTAAACTCCGCTGGGCCCAGAACTCATGCAGCTAGAAGCCTGAGCAGGTCGTAGAGAGCCACACCAGGTCAAGAGAGCTTGGACTTGCCAACAGGAGGTGGGGTTGTCCACACATCACATCAGGCTGGGCTGATGAGCTGGGAGGCTTCCTGGCTCCTATCTCTACCACCACACAAAGCTCAGGTGCCTCTTGTCTCTGGATGCCTAGCTCAGCCTTGCTCTAACCCTGGCCCAGCCCCAAGACTTCCTGGACCCTCCCCAGGCTTTGCAGACCCACTTCCTGCTCCT
>PVLC010023419.1:0-25641 GCA_004027655.1 Graphiurus murinus
AAAAAAAAAAAAAAAAAAAAAAAAAAAAAATCCCCAGGCACCCACAATGCCCCGGGTCACCGGGGTTGAACACACTGGACTTCTGTCTGCCTGAACTGACAGAACACAGCCCAGTAATACTCTGTGTGAGTGTGTGTGTGTGTGTGTGTGTGTGTGTGTGTGTGTGTGTGTATTACTGGAAATTGAATCTGAGGATGTTCAGCCCTGTTTTATTTCTGTTTTGAAACAGGGTCTTACTAGGTCTCTGAGGGTCTCACTAAGTTGCTAAGGCCAGCCTTGAACCTAGGATCTTCCTGTCTCAGCCTCCCAAGTACCAAGATGACAGGTGTGCGCTGCCAGCAATATTCTAACACCCTCAACACCTGCTCGCCCATCCATGGTCCCTTTTTTCTTTTTTCTTTTTCTTTCTTTTTTTTTTTTTTTTTTGTAGTACTGGGGATTGAACCCAGGGACTTTCTACCTCTGAGTTATACCCACAGTCCTATTTTTTTTTTTTTTTCAGTACTGGGGATTGAACTCAGGGGCATTCTACCTCCAAGCTTCACCCCTAGTCTTATTTTTTAGTCTTTATTTTGAAACAGGGTCTCACTAAGTTGTGGAGGGCCTCACTAAGTAGCTGAGGCTGGCTTTGAACCTGCGATCCTCCTGTTTGAGCCTCCCAAGTACTGGGATTACAAACATACGCCACCAAGTGCGGCTCCTATTTTTTATTCTTTATTTTGAAACAGGTTCTCACTAAGTTGCAGAGGGCCTCACTAGGTAGCTGAGGCTGGCCTGGAACCTGTGATCCTCCTGTTTCAGCCTCTCAAGTACTGGGATTATAAGCATGCGCCATGCCCAGCTTCTTTTTTGTCGTTGTATTGGGGATGGAATACAGGGGCATTCTACCTGTGAGCTACACCTGCACTGCCATGCGTCCCTCTTGGAGCTGCTGGGGTGATCCTCCTGCAACGCACCTCTGAGTCCCCCCCTTCCCCCCAGAGTCCTCAAAAGATAGCTCCCTCCTTGGCTTGGCCTGGCACAAGAGCCATCCCCACCACCACCCACCCAGGGCTACCACCTGGTGGTTATCCACACTTACTGCAGGACCCGCCATCCCCAGGTTACCAGTGTTCTCCAGACACTTCACCCAGGCAGTCTGCTCTGCCCAGGCCCCTGCCCCCAACACCGTGCAAGGTTAAATACAGTCCTATTCCTCTGCCAACAGCGCCTCTTCCTGTCCACCTCCAATCGAACGTCAGTATGTCCTCATTTCTATGTCTCCCCACATCCTGCTGTATGTCTGTGTTTACTCGGTTCTCTCTCCTGTAAACAGATCCCCTGGAGGGGCATTCATTCATTCATTCATTCATTCATTCATTCAAGTAGTCCTTGATTGCTGCTATCCTGAATGTCTTGTTCTAGGCTGGGAATCTGTGGATCAAGTTGGACAAGGAGACCTGGTCCTTGTTTTCTTGGAGCACGTGATGTCCGTATCAGGAAAAGAAACAGGAATGTGCGCACTCCACAAGTGAGGCCAGACACACACTGAGCCATCAGTGTCAGCTCCACCCAGCCTGCTGCGGGCCTCGGCCCCTCCCCAACCTCAGAAAAGCCCAGGCCCCACACCTATAGAGATTCTCTGCTGGCTACGGCTTCTCTGCTGGGAGGCTGTGGAGGGCAAGGCAGGGGACTGGAGTCTAACCAAGTGGCTAACCAAGACTGTGACTCTCCCTCCCGGATGCCACCATCTTCTTCGTAACACACCAGATTTTCTTCTGGTACTGGGGATTGAACTCAGGAGCAGTCCAGCCATTCTACTTCTGAGCTTTGCCGCCGCCCTTTTTATTTTTATTTATTTTATTTTGCGGTACTGGGGATTGAACTCAGGGGCATTCTATCTCCGAGCTACACCCCCAGTCCTATTTTTTAGTCTTTATTTTGAACTAAGTTTCGGAGGGCCTCACTCTCACTAAGTAGCTAAGGCTGGCCGTGAACCCGGATCCTCTGGTCTCAGCCTCCCAAGTACTGGGATTACAAGTGTGCGCCACCAGGCCCAGCCCTTTTTATTTTTTCATTTTGAAACAAGGCCTTGCTAAGTTGCTGAGGGTCTCACTAAGTTGCCGAGGCTAGTCTCGAACCTTCGATCCTCCTGTCTCAGTCTCCCAAGTACTGTGATTACAGGCTCGTGCCACCGCACCCAGCTTGTAATCCACCATCTTGATGGAGGTAGGGAAAGAAATGGAAGAATGTCTCCTTTTTCCACAACATTCATCCATTCTTAATCATTTATCCATCCATTCATTCATGTAACAGGCATTACCTCATCTGCTGACCAATGCTAAGGCTAGAGAAAATGACCGGGCGGAGGCAGAGGCAGGAGGCTGCCGCAAGTTCCTGGGGAGTGGGGACCCTGGGGTCAGCGATGGCACTGAGAGCCAGGGACAGGCAGACAGACACACAGCTCTGACCATACATGGCTCCTGCCCAGCTGAGAATTCACCCACACAGCAGCAAACCAAAGGACGCCCAGCCGGGGTGCCCTTTGACCCCACCCGCTCACCCTGCGTCCCTGTCCCACTGCTGCCAGTGTGAACACCGCTGTTGGGGCTACCCCTCCCCCCATCTAGCTGAGCCCTGGATCTCTGTGGAAAAGCCCCCGCCAGAGGATGGGACACACACACACACACACACAGCATACCCACACTGGATGCCCCGCGTTGACCCCTGGGAATGAGAGCTGAAGTCAGCCGTCACTTGTGGAATGAGCCCGGGGTGCTGGGGCCTGGCAGAAAGCACGCTGCCCACGGCGGCCCGGTGCCTCAGCAGCCTCCACCCCTCCCGTGCCAGGAAACGGGGACCCTGTGTCCTTGGGAGACAGGGCTGTGAGTCTCAGAGTGTGGACAGCACTGCCCTCAGGGTCAGTGCCACCCCCCCCCCAGAAGCCCAGGTAAACTGGATTTTCTGTTTGAAAGCCCCCTGCCACCCTCCCACCTGGCTCCGAGCGGGGAGGGCAGGGCTTGCCAGTGTTGTCCCCTTGGGAGCGTGTTCGGAGGTCCCCTGGGGGGGCACAGCTCTTGGAAGAACGGCCCTCCTCTAATGCAACTTCTTCCAAACAGATGCACATAGGGCCGTTAAGGAGGAAAGAGACGGCCACCTAGCCAGCCAGCTTAGCAAAACCAACCCTGGTGATCAACGGGCTGACAGATGTCACAGCCAGATGGCCCTCTCCTCCTCCTTTCCCTCTCTGCCACTCCTGGAAGCCCAGCGAGCTATTGCCCCGCTGGACCTGTGGTCATTCACTCAGCCAGCCTTCTCCATGCGCCTGGCCCCAGAAGCCTGAGGACACCATGGGGGGGGCACAGCAGTGACCCCCCATCTTAGCTGGGAGAGAAGCTGCTGTGCTGGATGCCAGCAGTGGGCCACTGGGGCTGGACAAGGTCTTACCTTCCCTCTTCCCAGGGCAGTGAACATATTTGTTTACTGTGGCTCCCAAGCCTGGCTTGTCACAGCTCGATCTGATCTGGGGGTGTTTTTTAAAAGTGCAGAGCCCTAGGTACTACCCGCCAGATTCGGTAGGTCAGAGATGAGGCCTAGAAAACTGGCTGTTTTTAAAGCTCTGTGGTGTGAAAGGTTGCAAAAGGCAGAAGTTGTCAGGATTGGATGGGAGGGGCAGGGGAGGCAGGCCATTCGAGCTGGGGACCCTCAGAGAACAAGGAAGCCCCAGACTCCCCTTCCCTCCATTCAGCCCAGTTCAGACACTGCAGGCCGGGACCCCACCAGCTTCAGAGCCCAGCCCCAGGCCAGTTTATTCCAGTCAGCAGGGAGGGGAAAGACCCAGACCAGGTCTGCCCTTGCCACCCACCAGGCTGAGCAGCCTCGGGAAGCCCGTGACACTGCCACTTTGGGGCAGTTACTCCACACCCCTCCTGGTGCCCACACAGGAAGGCACACCAAGCCCCAAGTCCCGAGACTGAAGGCAGAGGGCCCAGGAGGGGCTGGCCCTCAGAAACCACCAGCTCAGCCAGCCCTTGGGCGCACGCTTGTGATCCCAATACTTGGGAGACTGAGACCAGAGGATCGCAGGTTTGCAGCCAGCCTCAGCTATTTAGTGAGGCCCTCTGTAATTTAGCGAGACCCTATTTCAAAATAAAGAGAATTTTTTTTTAAAGGGCTGCAGGTGTAGCTCAGAGGTAGAATGCTCCTGGGCTCCATCCCTAGTATCACACACACACAAAAAAAAAAAAAAAAAGAAAGAAAGAAAAAAAGAAAAAAAAAACACCCAGAGCATACCACCCATCTCCCCCCCTCCACTGGGGAAGGCAAGACTCCTGAGACCCTCCCTCTCACCAGCCGGAGAGGAGGAGGCTGTGGAGCTAGTGGCCTTTTCCAAACTGCTCTCGGATTCTCCGCACTCCTCTGCCAAGCCCAGAGCCCTCCTTCTCCTTCGCCGACCAGCCCAGGTGGGGGCTCTGGCCCCTGAAGAAAGATCGGGGTACACAGCTGCCTGTGCAGGGAGGGTCCCCACGGACCTCGCACACGTGGCTCTCAGCCTCTCCGACCCACGCGGCCCAGCGGGGCGGCTGGCAGGTGTGTCCTGTGTGTGGGTGTGGGTGTGGGTGCAGGTGGCCTCCCCAGCCCCGGGGTTCCAGTTCCCAGTGCAGCCGTAGCTGGCCCTTCTGCCCCCACACTTGCTTGGGTCTTCCTCTTTTGCAACGCACCTGGGGTGGTGGGGGACCCTTGCAGCCTGTCAGGGCAGACCCAGAAGGCTCTGCTTCTCAGTGTCCTGCCTCTCCGGCTGGGGTCTTCCTTCCACCCACCTTCCGCCCCTGCACCCCCAGGCTTTGCACTGTCCCTCCCCGCAGACAGAAAAGGAGGTGGGGGCAGGCCAAGGCGACCATGAATCCTCCATTACCAAGGCCTAACCCCTGCTTCTACCCTGATCCCCCCCCCCACGCCCTGCAAGTTGGCAATTTGGAGTTGGGCCCAAGGACTAACGTCTACAACCCTCCACTAACCCCAAATACACACACCCCAAAAAGGGCCTGCCCGCAGGGGAAGGGTAACTCCTCCACCAGGCCCTCCACCTGCTCCACTGACCAACAACTTGCCTGCGACCCTACCAGTCCCCGAGTCAGCAACTTACGAGCTGCCCCCCGCCCCCCGCACCCAGCCAGCGACCCCTTTAGTTGAGGCCAGCCTTCAGAGGGAGGGAAGGAAGGGGAGAGGTCGAAAGAAAGCAGGCGAGGCGCAGATTCCTGGAAGGCGTCTTTAATCAGGATTTGGTAGTACACAAGCTCTCCGGATTGTCTGCAGGAACATACAGGGACTTAAAAAGGCACAAGATCCCTCGCACAGCCGCGCGCGTCGGCGGGGCGCCCCCACCCCGGCCCGCGCGCGGCCGTGTGCGCGTGGGTGCGTGTCCGTGCCCCACCCCGTGGCGGCGCCGCGCGTGCGCGTGTCGGTTTCAAGTGTTGGATTTGTACAGTACTCGCAGTCTCGGGGCGGGGGGCTCAGTGCATGCTTTTCTACCCGGGCCCGGGCTCCCCCAGCGCCGCGATGTACACTAAGGAGGAGGCACCCCGGA
Organism: Graphiurus murinus; assembly: GCA_004027655.1. Taxonomy (NCBI): domain Eukaryota; kingdom Metazoa; phylum Chordata; class Mammalia; order Rodentia; family Gliridae; genus Graphiurus; species Graphiurus murinus. Next base: position 5,567 of record PVLC010023419.1, read on the forward strand.
GAGAAGGGGGAAGAGGGAGGAAAGCGCCCCGTCGTCGTGTGTGTGTGCGTGTGCGCGCGCGCGCGTGCGTATGTGTGTGTGGTTTTGCGTTTCTCGTGCATGCTTAGGCTGGCCGGGGTTGGGGTATAGTGCAAGCGTATAATACAGTATTATTGCAGTACAAAAGAAGGCTCGGGGAAGGATTTCTGATGGAAGGGGAGGCTCAGGAGTAAAGCGGCTGGGACTCTGGACCTCCGGGAGGGTCCCTTCGCCAGCCCCCTTCTCATCCCTCGCTCCTCCCTGCACCCGGATTGGGAAGTCTCTCCGCACGCAGGGAGCGGGGTCCCGGGTCCCCGCAGAGAGAAAACTCGGCGGGGCCCGGGGCTGAGCTTCCCCGCCCCGCCAGTCTCGCCTCTGGGGCAGGGGCCAGCCCCTCTCTCCCTCAATACTGTCAATTCTTAGGGCCGGGAACCCCGCCCCCGCCCCCGCGGAAGTCCCCCACGTCCGGGGAGGGGTCGACGGAGCAAGTGCAAAGGAAGCAGATGTTGGTCCCTGAGTTTTATTTTGGGGGTGGGGGTGGGGAGAGAGCTGGAAGTGGGGTCATGTTCGGGAACCCCCGGGGCCCTTCAAGGTGGCTGGGGTGGGGCAGGGACGCGGACGGGGACGAGGACAAAAGGGGGGTGTCGGGTGGCTCCGAGAGACCTAGGCTCAAAGCTTCGCTCCCCTCTACTCTGGGCTCTTTGGCATCCAATTGCAAGGCCAATTCTGGGAGCCGGGCAGCCCCGTGGGCGGCGAGGTAGCCGAATCCGGGATGGGGCCACGCTCGCTCCCCCGGCCTGGAAGCACTCTGGGGCGGACCCCCGCTCGTCCCCGCCCCGCCCGGGGGCCAGGGACCCGGCAGCTGCCAGCCAGCAGAAGGGGAAAGCAAACGAAACGGAGCTCGAAGGCGGGCGGCGGGGAGGCTAACCGAGTTAAGTACTTTAGCAGCAGGCAGCTCGGCTGGGGCTCCAGGCCGGGCGGTACCCTGGTCTCGCTGCGTAGCAGCTGGTTAAAAAGACTGAACGTTCGTACATTCGCGGTGAGGGGCGGGGGCGCGGCCGGAGGGGGAGCTGGGGGCCCGGGGTGCGCTCTGGCCAGGCTGCTAGTTTACTGTGGGAGCGTGAAGTGCGCGCACGGCTGCAAGGTGCGTGCGTGCGTGCGTGTGTGCGAGTGTGTGTGCGCGTGCCCTTAGAGGGTGGCCCGGCGGGCGCCACCCCCGCACCTCTCCGAACCGTGCAGGGTGGAGCGGCGAGTGGTCGTTCCCATAGTCCTTTGGGCTTCGTTTCCCCCTCCTCCCCACCTCTCCCGGGGTAGGGGGCGCTCAGGCTCGGGGGCCTCCCGGGGCCGGGCCGCCCGCGAGATGGCGTAGGGGCACACCAGGGACACCTGAGGGTCGTGGCCCTCCGACTGGGAGCCTCTCCCGGAGGGAGAAGGAGGCTTTCGACTTGGCGACTGTAGGGTGGGCTGGCTCCTGACCCCCGGGTTGGGAGTGACCCGGATCTAGTGGGGTGGGGTGGGGTGGGGTGGGGTGCCGTTCAGGCCCTCCTTGGAGGTCTATGCGTCCATCCCCAAGTACCAGATCAACCCAAGGACAGCTGCGGATACAACAGTCTGTGTGTCCCCGGAGTCGGAGCACCCGCAACCCAGATCAGAGCCACACCCTCCCTAAGCATGTTCCCCCAACACACACACGGTACAATATGCTAACCCAACTCCCTCTTCATCTTAGGGACCCAGGCTGCCCCCCGCCCCCGCCTGAACAGACAGCACGACCCCTCCCCAGAAAAGGGGACCTAGGTGGAACAGAAGAGTCACAGAGGAAGGGAAGATGGTGGGACACAGGCCTGGCTCAGAGGGGCCACTATCCCCCACCCACGGGGCAGGGCTGGGTCTCTTTTCCCAGAAACTGAAAATGCAAAGGAAGATGGTTGGGGTCTTACGTTAGCGTTTGGATGACAGTGCCGAGTGGTTATTGCTGTGGCCCAAGCTGCCTTGAGTGGGGGCGGGGCTGTGCATTAATTATTGGGAACTTAATAGAGCATTTTTCCCTGACCCAGGGTCCTCAGAACACCCTCTCCCACTGAAAAAACACAGGTCCTACCAAGAGATCCTACTCCACCCACCACAAGCAAGACCACAGCCCCCCCCCCCACAGGCACATTCACATCTCACACACACATGCACACACACACGCACACACACACACACACACGCACACACGCACACCATAGGCGCAAGCTGCCTCCTCTAAGAAACCCTCCTGGTTTGAGTTCCTGGGGAAGAACAGAATTCCCCTTTGTATGTTCCTGGCCAAGGCTGTAGTGGGGGGGTCCTCAGGCTCACAGAGGGTTTTGAAATGAGAGCTTAGGTCACTTCTTCCGGGAAACTGCACCAATTTTTCTTTTTAAGAAAATCTGTTAGGTGTCTGTGTTCTAAAACTAGATGCCAACAATTGAAAGTTTGGAGATTTCACATAGAAACTGGAACACAGTGCAACAATTGGTGGAACCAAGGATAGTGGCCAAGGTTTGGGGAGAGGTTCCCTGTTTACTCAAACCTGCCAGTTCCCTGGCACTGCCTAGCTCCTGTGTGAGTTAGTGATGCCTGCTCAAAGTGCCCTGGTCAGTGCTCGGTGGTACCAGTATCTGCCATGTGTGAGCCTGACCCCTAGGACCCCAGCACCCTCACCAAGGTCAAGAGAGTCCTTCCATAACCCTTGGTCCGCCCACCTCGTTCACAAGCGGGCTTGAGAAGCAGGGGCCCTGGAAGACGGGGCCAGGTGCTTTGGCCGACATCAGGAAGGACAGGAAAGGACAGCTCCCCTCTTCCAACACAGGGTGGTCAGGGCCGACCAGAAAGGACCGGAAGTAAACCCAGATGCAGACCAAAATGCTGAAGAACTACGGAACAAGGCCTCGGTTACTCAACATTGGCAGCTTTTCCTTAGGTTCTTGTAAATGAACTGTTCTAATTAGTCTGTTAAATGCAGGAATACTGGGATCTACCTCATAGGCTAGTATGAGATTTAAATGAGTTAATATTGTCAAGTGTTCAGATAACTGGCCTGGCACAGTACTATGTGCCAGTGGTTGTCAAATAAAACAAAAAATAAATAATTGGAAAAGACACCACTGTATACAGGGTGTGAGTATAAGGTGAAAAACAAAAAAATCACCATTTTCAAAATATAACGGAGTGTTGTCTAAGCCAGGCACAGTGGCGCACCCCATAATCCCAGTGACTCGGGAGACTGAGGCAGGAAGATTGAAGTTCAAGGCCAGCCTGGGCAACTTAGCAAAACCCTGTCTAAAAATAAAAAATCAAAAGGGCTGGGGATGTAGCTCAGTGGTAGAGCACCCCTGGGTTCAGTCCTCAGAGGGGATTTTGTTTTCAAAGCTGACCTTGGGGAGGCCGTGCACTTTCCCCAAGCAGGATATAATTTCTCCAAACATCTTGGCCTGCTCTTTGGGAACCCCGACAGAGCTACAGGATCACAGTGTCCCTGCCTCTCTTGGGAACCAGAGACACCACTTAGCCACCAACTCTGAGAGTTCTGCCCTGTTCCCTGTGAACTCCACCTAAGTCTAGGGGCTAAAATGAGCTTAGCGGTTTCCAAAGGTTAAAGCCAGCCTGTAGAGACGGCATTAGCAAGATCACCTCTTGCTAGCTCACAGCTTCAGGACTCACAAACACTCCTCCGCCACAGAGGAGAGGCAAGAGGATGTCCCCTAAAGAATGAAACGTTGTAAATCTCGGCCTTGCTTTAAGGACCCCCTCACCCCCAGTGCTGTCAGTTCTGGGGTGTGTGGTTGAAACTTCAGCCACCTGGGGAAAGCTGAGCTGGTCCCCACCCCTCAAAGGCTTTGGAAACAGCAACGGGTACCAGCGAGGCCGGAGCCAGAGCCATCGTCTTTAAGTCACAAGGCACTTTGGATCTTAGAGTAAGTACCTCAAAGTTCTGGTTACTGAGACGGAGCTCTTCTCAGGGGTAGGTGGAAGAACTTTCTGGAAGGGAATGCCAACTAACAGAGTGCTTTTTCTCAGGGACCCCAGTGCTGCTGACCTATGGAGCAGATGATGGGCACACCCGCTCACACCACCCCTGCCACCACCCCGGGGGAATGGGGAGCAAGCCCGGGGGGTGCAGGAGAGAGCAGGGCATGCCGGGAGGAGGGGAGTGGGGCTACCGTTTGTCCCACCCCCTCAGCTTTGTGCTTCTTCTTTTCTGTCCTTCCTCTAAGGGGCTGCCCTGCCCTTTCCCCTAACTTCTGCCTGGGCAGGGTGCAAGAGTGACCTGAAACTACCCGGAGGGCAACAGAGGTTCGGGTTTGGAGATGTTCAAAGCGAGCAGCCTGGTTGGGGGCAGGGATGGGGCAGGACTCTTAGGACCTGAGACTGGTCTTTTTTGCCAGATGGAGAAGGTGCTCTTGACCCAGATATTCTCATTTTTAAAAGTAAAAATAAAAATATTTTGGAGAAATAAGTGGGGGCTGGCTATGATTTCCGGTGGATGAGCCATTGAGCCACACCGGGCTGTTGACCATCTGTAGGGACAGCCCGGCTCCAGGACACTTGCGGCACCCCCGGACCCCTCCTCTAGCCAGACATCTAGGGAGTTGACGGACCCTGGGGTTGGGAGAGAATTGAGATCAGAGGAAGAAGAGGGAAGCCGGGGGGAGAGGAGGTACAGAGAAAACTACCAAGGACTGCACAAACATCTTACACACACACACACACACACACACACACACACACACATGCACACACATGCACACCTGCCCTGGAATTGAGCAGGGCACGGCCTGAGCAGCCCTCCCTAACAGCTCCACCACGTGCACAAACAGTTGTGTAGGAGCACATCTTACGTGCAACTTCAGTGGGTGCCAGTCACGTGGGCTGGATGCAAATAGCACTCCCTGGGATTGTGCAGGGCACAGCCCGAGCGGCCCTTCCTAACAGCTCTGCCAAGTGTACGAACACTCATGTAGCAGCACGTCTTACAATCCCTCACGCACACACATGTACACACGGACACTCACACACAGGCACAGCCTCGCTGAAATACTCATTTTGCAACTCTGTGGGCCTCCCCTCCTCCCTATACAGGTGCTCCCCTTTCTGACGCCCTCCTCACCACTAGCCCATTCCCCATTCTGGTGTGGGCAGGAATGAAGAAAGGGGAACGTGGGGGTCCCTGCAGTGATAGGTTCGGGGTCTAAGAAATGGGCAGACAGGGCCCCAGCGACCAGGCAGCCTGACCACGCCCACCTCTGGACCCCCCCTCCTTTGCGCTTCCTTAGCGCCCCCCTGAGGACCACCCGGCTTGGCTGAGCACCTACAGGAAGGAGCCACCCTCTGAGAGGGACAGAGGTGAGCCGCTCCTGTCCCAGATTTGTCCTGAGACACCAGCGCTGCTGCGGAGCTTACGGGGCTCACCAGATTGTTCCTGGTTCTTGACGGTCACCCTCCCCGCACCGCATCTAGACTGGGTGCTATCGCGGCTGGGTCCCAGATCCCCTGGTCCTCGACCCGGAGGAGCCAGTGGTAGCAGTGGTAGCCAGTGGTGCCCCACTTGAGGAGGGGCAGCTAACAGTGAACTGCCCTGGGCCTCCTGGGGTAAGATGGGGGGGGGCCTCCGGCCTCTGTGGTGGTGGTGATGGTGGGTGGTGGCCCACTCCCCTCACCAGTGAGGTCACTGTAGCCCAAACCTGTCCAGCTAGGCCTCCGTCCCCTACACAAGGCTGTGCGCCCCGCCCCACTCCGACCACACGGGTAGACGGGTAGACGACAGGCCCACACTGCCGGGGGCCTGGTCCCCAGCAGCCCTTCCGAGGGGGCCAGCCCCAGCCATGCCGAGAACTCGCACATTATACCAGCCATGCCTGCAGACCACAGCTTAAACCCAACAAGGACTGCCGCCCGGCGGCCCCACCGCCCACACTCCCTGGACCCGGCTGGTGGCTCCAGCCCAGCGCCCCTGCTCTGTCCTCAAGGCTGCACCACCGGCCCCACCCCTCCCTGCACCATTTGGCTGGCACCTGGCAAAAGGAGCCGATGGAGGAGGGGGCGGGACTCCGGCTGGGCAAGAGTATTACAGTACCTGGGGCCAAGTTCTAGGGGGGCCCGTATTGCACGGTGGGGAGGGGGCGGGCGGTGTCGTGATTATTGCGTCCTGGGAAGGAACCGTGGTGTGGCTCTGCCTGCTCCCCGCCCCCCCCCCCGCCTGCCCCCTCCAGGAGGGGGGGGGCCCGCCTAGGTCTTGTGGGTGAACCGGGCCCACACCTGCTGCAGCTGGGACCGCGAGATGCGGAGCACCGAGGGCACGAGTCTGTGGTTGCCGGCGGCCAGGGGCGCGTGGCGCCGGTGGGGCGCCCGCACGGGGCTGCTCTCGGCCGAGCGGCTGCGCTGAATGAGGGAGCCGGAGGAGCCCGAGGAGCCGCCGCCGCCGGGGTGAGGGTAATGCTCGGTCTCCAGCGTGGAGGAGGAGAACACGGAGGACGCCAGTCGTCGCAGGGGGCTGTACCGCGGGAGGGAGTGCCCCGAGACTCTGTCCTCCTCCAACTGAAAGAGACCAAAAGAGTGGAGGGAAAAGAGGCGTCAGGCGCAGACTCGACAGCTCGTCTCGGGGACCACCCGCCGCTCACAGCCCCCCCTGCGGGCGACCTGGGTCACGTCGCGCCTCCTCCGGGAAGGGAAGGAAGGGAGGGAAGCGGCTGGGCGGCGCCCCGCCTCGCCTGGGCTTTCCTCGGGCCCCTCAGCAAGGCCACCGTCCCTGGCGCTGTGTTGACAGCTGGGTGCCACCTGGGCCCCCGGCAGACTCCAGGCTCTGTAAGAACACTCCCCGCGCGCTCCAGACCCCCGGGCGGAGGCGGCAGGGTCCGCGTGGCGGTGCTGGACTCAGGTTTTAACCCCCGGTCGGTCACTTGGGCCCTGGTGACCTCGAGTTACCTCGGCCCTCCACGCTGGTAAATGGAGGGGCGGGGGGGGGGGGGGCGGATGCTGTGCTCGCAGCGGGCTTACGACCCTGGCTTTTTTATTTACTAATTTTTTTTTTCTGGTACTGGAGATTGAACCCATGTTCCACAGCTGAGCTATGCCAGCTTCCCATCCCCAATGCCCCTCTTGGAGATAGAGCTTGCTAAATTCCCCAGGCTGGCCTGAGCCTCAGCCTCCTGAGCAGCTCGGATTACAGATGCGTGCCCCACTGGGTGTGGTGTCCTTAAAGTCACTCCTCAGAATGAGGACAGGGATATAGGACTGGTGGGAGGAGGAGCAGATCCAAATCCTTTTTCTTTTCTTTCTTTCTTTTTTTTTTTTTTTTTTTTTTTTTTTTTGGTACTGGGGATGGAACCCAGAGCATTCTACCTCCAAGCTATCCCCCCAGCCCTATTTTTCATTCTTTCTTTTTTTTTTTTTTTAATTATTTTGAAACCAAGTCTCACTAAGTTGCAGAGTGCCTCACTAGGTAGCTGAGGCTGGCCGCGAACCTGGATCCTCCGGTCTCAGCCTCCCGAAAGATGGGATTACAAGCGGGCGCCACCACGCCCAGCTTCATTCTTTATTTTTGAAACGGGATCTCGCTAAGTTGTGGAGGGCCCCACTAAGTAGCTGAGGCTGGCTGGGAACCTGCGATGCTTCTGTCTCAGCCACCACGCCGGGCCTTCCAGATCCAATTTCTAAAGTGCCTCTCTCCCCTGAAGGCCAGGGCTGACAGCCTGCAGAAAGGGCTTATCCAGCTGCTTCAGGCCCCCGAAGACAGAACCCTGTCCTCCTGCCCTGCTCCCCTGGGGAGAAAAGGACCTGGGGATGGATACAGTGCCCTGGGTGTCGCCAGACCTTTCCCATCGTGCCCCAAGCTCTCCCGGGGACCGAGGTCAGTTTAGCTAGCTTGTGTGCGACAGTTAGGACTGACTGCGTGGGCCAGCTCCAGAGGGTGGAAGGAGGAGGGGTCGGGGACCCTCAGCCCCAGAGGCCCTAGCCATGGAACCTCCTGTCGAGGAGGAGACAAAGAACATTCTAACAGGATAGCCTGCACCATCTGCTTCCTCTGTCAGCTGCTTTTGGGCCAAGTCTAGGATCCGTCTGAGCTAGTCCCATCTGCAGGGAGAGTTAGAGGTCTGAGTCCCACCTGTAGGGATGGAGGGACAGGTGCACCACAGGTGCCGCCTGCGGTTTAATGTCCCAGCCAGAGTTTGTCAGCCTTCCGAGGCTGACACTGAATCCCAGGACGCTCCAGTCCGTCCTTCTGACCACTTGCCCCTTGTGGACACCGACTTGTCCTCAACGGGCAGTTGAAAAACCCCCGTGAAAACACCCCAGCTTCCCTGAAAATCCCCACTCCTAGAAGGCATGTTATCTGTCCTCCTAATGGTCCTGATTACACATCTCTAGACCCGTGCTCCCCTACCCAACCTCACATTTACTTATTTATTTATTATTTATTTATTTTATTTTATTTTTTGTACTAGTGATTGAACCCAGAACCATTCTACCTCTGAGCCACACCCCCAGCCCTATTTTTTTTTTTTTTAATTTTAAAACAGGGTCTCACTAAGTTTTACTGCGCATTGGCCTTGAACCCGTGGTCCTCCCACTCCCCCCCCCCCACACACACACACCCCGACTGGGCTCTGAAGGCACAAGACCATGAAGGAAGCTGCATTTATCTTCGTCCCCTGGTGCCCACCCAGCTCATGACAGGGACACATTTTTGGTGGCTTCGCAGCAACTCTGTGTACTTAGGGAACGCTGCCCTGCGGTTTCTTACCCAGAGATGCTCGAGAATTGAGGCAAACAGGCCTCGTACGCCCGCTGGCCTGGGTACCCTCTGCCCCAGCTGTCTCAGCCCCTTTAAATTTGCACCTGACATTCCCGCGGGGATAAGGCCAGGTTTGTGTAAAGAAAGCATTCTAAAGTACCACATTGTGCACACCAAGAGAACAGAAGCCTCACAATGTGCCTGGCTACAAGTCATCTTTGTCCCCACTCCGCCAGGTGGAGGTGACGAGAGTGACCAGAGTTGCAGTGTTCACACTGTTAATAATTGCTGCTGGGAAGAAGTTCACACATCCGAGGAGCGGCCTGAGCCAGGCCTGGAGGGGATTTCTGACGGATGGTGGGGGATGAGCCCGGTGGGGGTGTCCCTGTAGAGACTTCTAGTGACCCCCCGGCGGGGGGAGTCCCACAGACTGACCCCAGTGTGCAGCGAGGTTGGCAGCCTCAGCCTAGCTCCACGCTGGGCGCAGCTCTATGCGAGCCGGCCCAAGGGAAGAAGGGAAAAATCTACCAGTCCAAAATCCCTCTTTCTCTGCCCTGGAAGAAAGGTCCAGCTTCATCCACTGCCCCCAAACTCCAAATACTAGGCAAAATGTGTTCTGCCCGTCTGTCCATTCACCGGCACCCGGAGGCTGCTGTGGCACTGCCCTGCCTACAGGCACGCCTGCTCACGTGGCTGGCCAGCTGGTGTGCACAGGCACACACACGCACCAGGCGCTCGCTCTCTGACCCCGCACGGCCCGTCTGCTTCCCCCCCGTGTTTGCTCCTCTGCTCGCTAAATACACAGACCTCAGACTCAGTGGCTCGGGGCACAGACCCTGGGCCAGGCCAGCCGCCTGGGGCCCAGTCTTGGTCTGCCATGTACCAGCTGACGACCCCAAGCTAAACATGTAGCTTCTCTGAGCCATAGTTTCGTTACCTTGCAAGTCAGGGTTGCCTGTTCATGGCGCGGATGTGAGGGACGCACGTAAAACATGGAAGGGCTTAGACCAGTGTCATTGTTGCTGCAATTATTACTCTCGTTGTTGTTATACTTCCAGCTTTGACATTCTGGGCACCCGTGCTTCCCCACACAGACCCACGCGCTCCACACAAGCCCGCTGATGTGTGCACTCACATACGACATACATACGTGAACACAGCCATACACCAACGCACGCTTGCGTTCAGCTGACACAGAAGTGCACACGCAGTCGTGAAAACTACCAACGTGGCTCCTGCACACTGTGGGGAAACTGAGGCCCATAAACATCTCACCCCCACAGACACAACCCATCGGTGCCGTGTGCAGGACTTGAGCCCAGGCTGAGCGCACAGTGGGCCTGTGCTTGCTTCCCCAGTCTCCTCCTCACCCCCTGCGCCAGAAGTCCCCAAGGTGAAGATGATTCCCAGGACCCCAGCAAGAATCCGAAGGTGAGCTCAGGTCCCTCACTCTCAGGCCCAGAGGGGGGCAGTGACTGTCTTCGGCCACCAGGAAGGGACCAGCAGAGCCAGGCCCAGAACCTAGGCCTCCTGACCTCAGCTGGCTCTCTGGACCTCTGACACCACTACTGTCTGTTGCCCTTCCTGGACCTCTGCCCGCCTGCTCTGGGGTCTCTGGTACCCAGCATATGGCAAATGCTCAGGGAGTGGGGCACGAGACAGGGGAGCAAGCACCCCAAACAGACCTAGCTCCTCCTCCTGTCACCCGGGGCCAGCTGTGGCACAGTAGTGCCAGTCCACCCCTGGCAGGAGAAGCCTCCACCTCGGCCGAGCTGGGACCTCTCTGGGTGGGGGACTCACGGTCTTCGCTTTTGAGCCCCCAATTTCCAGTGTCCAGGGCAAGGCCAGGATGTGCACCTCCCAGGACCGAAGCTCAGAGATTCTCTCTTCTAGAGGGATGGGGCCCAATCCCCCTCTGCCCAGAGCTGCCCTTTCCAGGACACCCTGTGACCCCAGGCCAGGCTCCCAAGGGAGCAACTGACAGAGCTGGTACCCGGCCCTGCCCCCGGCCCTGCCCCCGGCCGCCGCCCAGAGCCACCTGGGGCGCGTGCCCAACCTGGGACCATCCCCTCCCAGCATCGCTCCTGCGGTTCTTCCCAGCCCCTCTGAAAGACCATGGACTCCATTCAGCACCAAGTACAAGAGTTAATGTCTACTTCCTAGGTCAGAGGTCAACCTTCTCTCCACACAGAGAAGCCTGGCCAGGCTGGATGCTCTCTGCCTATTCTGACCTCCTTTCCTTGTCAGGAAAAAAAAAAAACAAAACAAAACACAAAACCAGAGACAAGCTTAGACCCTCAGCCTGGCCTTTGAGATCCGGCTGCAGACTGGTCCCTACCTGCCCTCGCAGCCTGGTCCCATACAGGACAGTCATACTGCAGCCCGACTGAGCTCACCCCCAGGCCCAGCACCTCACCCCTGTGCCCAGCCGGCTCTACCTTGCTCCCCATCCTGGCTCTCGGGTTCTCCTCCTCAGAGCCTGTGCTGACTCCAGTGACTCCTCTCCCCTGGTGCTCCCCCACGACCTGTCCCCTCCCCTGCCCCCCCTCCAGGTGGTTCCCCAGCCTCTGTCCTCACCCTCAGGCCCCACCCACCGGCACAGCCCTCTTGGGCGACGTCACCCGTTCCCATGGTTTCCCAAACTCTGAACTCTGTATCCCAGGCGAGATCGCCTCTGAGCCTGGGACGCCTCCAGGTGGATGTCCTTCGGACACCGGAAGGTCCTCGTGTCCCAATGGGAATCCACACTTCCTCCAAATCCACTCAGGGATGGCGTCTCCGCGCACCCTGGGCTCTGGCTCGGCTTTCTCTCCCCAGTCCCTCTTGGCTCCGCCCACCTACCGCCAGGTCCACAGCACCCACCCAGCCCAGGCCACAGAGCACCCTCCGATACCGATACCGCCTGCCTCTCGGCCTTCCCGTTTCTAGGTTTGGGGCCCTTTCTGCCGGTTTCCACATAGCAGGCCCAGGACTCACTCAAAAGTACCACAGTGCTCACGTCACACTCCTGTTTGAAAGCCTTTGCTGGCTCACCGAGCCTTGGGATTCAGCCCCACCCTCACGTAGTGCCGAGGCCCTCCAGGGTGGGCCCAGGACCTGCCTCGCAGCCTCATCTGCGGCCACGTCACCTCCGGACCTTTGCACGTACTGTCCCCTTGGCCCGGGAGGCCTTTCTCCTGCTTTGTCACCTGGCTGCCCCGCTGTCCACAATGCAAGACTCAGAACGTGGCGGCCACTTCCTCTGGGAAGCCTGGCCCTCCCCAGCCCAAGCATGGCTCCTGGCCCTCCAACCTGTCTACCTCCAGCGCGGCCCTGGACCTCTGGGTTCCTAGGCCAGAGGGAGGGGCCACACACAGCGCCCCAGGACCCTGGGGATGTGGGGGCAGGGGGCGGGGTGCAAGCCCAGCCTTACCTGTCTCTGAGGCCCGGTGGGGTCCGACTCTCTCCGCCGGGGGCGGGGTCCCGAGTGCAGGGGTGAGTGGGAGGGGCTGCCGGGCGTGGGCGGCTGCGACGTCTCCGACCTGCCGTCGGCCTGGCTCAGCTGGGGTGGCGGGGGCTGGGGCGGCACCTGCCGCAGGTCCTCCTCGGCCAGCGTCTGCATGCAGCGTCCCCGCGGCCGGACGGCGGGCTCTGTCCCCAGCCGCCGCCGCTCCTCGGCCTCCTCCGGCAGCGGCCGCAGCTCCTCCGGCTCCTCGTCCGTGGTGCCCGACGTGCTGGGCTCCGCCCCGGGGGGGAAGTCTTTGAGCTCTGTCTCCTTGTCGATGATGACCCACTCCTTGCTGTCGAAGTCCTCCTCCTCCGCCAGCGGCACCGAGCGGAAGGCGTTGCTCAGGGCCTCCTGCTCCACAGAGGCGGACACGTCCATGCGGCCGCTGGCCTGCCGGTCGGCGTGGCCCGTGTCCACGGACAGCATCTGGGCCGGCTGCGAGGAGCAGGCCTGGCGAGACGGCGAGCCGGGCAGATCCATCCGTGACCTGCAAAGCCACCCAGGCGAGTTCAGCGCCCGCCTCTCCTGAGCCCGCCATCCCAGGCAGGTGACAGGGTAGAGCGGGACTCTGGAACCTCCTGGGCCAGGCCAGTCACCTCCTGGGTCGGCCCCCTCTAACCTCACTCCCTAGAGACTTCCTTTGTGCATTTGCTCATTCATTCATTCAACAAATATTTCTGAATGCTTACCGTGTTCCGGGAATATGAACAGGTAGAAAATAAACTCTGGTTCCTGTGCCTAAGGAACTCTGGCTCTCCCCTGGCTGCCCCCAAGACGCTAACCTTCTCAAGGCCAGCTCTGTCCTTGCGGGTCCAGGGCTCACACCTTGTGGGGGGCCCCTCCCTGCTGTGCCCAGGGCACACACAGGCAACTGTCCAGGCCAGTCTGGCCTCTTTCACCGCCTGCAGGACGGGCCGGACTTAACAAACTCCCAGCTCCCGGAACCAAGTCTGCATTCCTTTGCCTGGCACTCGGAGTTCCTCCTGACCTGACTCAGCCTCAGTTTCTCCATTTGCCTAAGCAGGCCCACCTCAGATCCACTCAGTGTCCCCAAATTGCCCACACCCTCATGCACACCTCTACATGAGGCCTCAAACATGCCACACCTCACACAGCCTGCCCTGCCACGTGACTGCCCCCAGACAGTCCCCCCTCTGTCCTCTGCCCTGTGACCCAGCTTGGAGGCTCCTATAGAGAGACTGTCTGCCCCCAGGGCACCTGGGACCTCATATCTGTTTACGTATCTGTCTCCCCAAGAGGTGGAGTCCAGCCCTGGGACACTGGTTCCGCCCTGGGACGTCTCCTTTACCATTACCTTGTACTGCGCTGTGATTCTCACTACTTCCAGAGCTTCCGGTTTGGGGTGGTACCAGCCCCCAGGGGAAGGTACTTCTGGTTACAGGACAGTGTGTGTGGAGGGGGAGGACTGTGTGTGTGGAGGGGGAGGACTGTGTGTGGACAGGGAGGACTGTGTGTGTGGAGGGAGGACAAGGGATCATTGTTGTCTGCTCAATGCCAGCGTACCTCTTTGAGAATCACAAGGCCTGGCTCATCTGTGCTCTGTGCTCTGTGCTGTGGGTACAGGGCGAACTTTTTTTTTTTTTTTTTTTTTTTTTTTTTTTTTTTGCAGTACTGGGGATTGAACTCAGGGGCATTCTGCCTCCGAGCTACACCCCCAGCCCTATTTTTTATTCTTTATTTTGAAACCGGGTCTCACTAAGTTGCGAAGGGCCTCACTAGGTAGCTGAGGCTGGCCAAGAACCCGGATCCTCTGGTCTCAGCCTCCCAAATGCTGGGATTACAAGCGTGCGCCACCACGCCCGGCTCAGGGCGGACTTTAATTCTCCCCCAGAACTGAGCCTGTGATTCAATGGCTCTTCAGTTGCAGAGGGCGGACTGCAGAGCAAAACCACCTGTGGGTCTTTCTTAAAATGCTCCTTCCCAGCTTGCATGGGAACTGCTGGATCGGAGTCTACTCCATATTTGTATTGATTATTATTGAGGCTGAAAATAAAATTCCAGTGAGAAAGGCTACCCAGGTTCTGACATTTAAATTCCCCTGCAGATGATGAGTATCACTTATTTTCCTGAGAGCACAGTTTGTTTTGATGGACATAAAGGAAAAAGAAGGTGTCAAAGGAAGAGAGGAGCCAGGCGTGGTGGTGCACACCTGTAATACCAGTACTTGGGAGGCTGACAGGAGGATTGCAGGTTCAAGGCCAGCCTCAGCTACTTAGCAAGATCCTCAGCAATTTAGAGAGACTCTGTTTCAAAATAAAAAAATAAAAAAGGGCTGGAGATGTAGCATGTAGGTAGAATACCCCTGGGCTTAATCCCCAGTACTAAAAAGAGGGGATGCCGGGGGGTGTAGTTCTGTGGTAGACTACTTGCCTAGAATGCTCAAAGCTCTGGGTTCAATCCCTAGCAGCACACACACATCCACAAAAAAGTAAAATGTTCAGTTAAAAAAAGTGAAGAGAGGAACTGAATGGACCTTGTGCGCGCGCATGCATATGCTAGAAGCAGAGGTGAGGGCTCCATCTGCTCCCACGTCCCCCAGAGGCAGCCCACCGTGTGCCCCATGACACCCGAAACCTTCCTTTTCAGAAAATGTCCCCTCAGCCCTCTCCCTCCCCGTTATTCCTGAAATTAGGGTTCACCGTGACCCAAACCAACTCGCTCATTGCTCCAGGGCCGTCCTGCTCAGGACCCCTCCCCAATCAGACCCCTTCCACACTGCCCTTCCATGCTGAAGAACTCCAGGCTACTGGGATAAAACTGGTCGTTAGTGCCGGCGGGCCAGCCTGTGTGCGTGAGGACTGTCACACACACCTGGGCCCCGCCCCGTCCTGGCACGGCCGCACCCTGCAGGTGGAGTGCACTGGGGGCAGTCATAGGAGGAGCTGGGCTGAGGTGGGTCACGAGGAAGGATGGCGGGTGGGTGTCAGCAAGGATCCCGTCCCTCCACCCAGGACTGGGTCTCAGAAGAGAGCCCTTCCTGGTGCAGAGAAGGGCCTGGGCCTTCGGTGGAGCAAAACCCACTCAGATGGACGGGGGCATCTCTCAGCGGCCTCTTCCGACAGGTGTTTTTCTCCACGGGACCTAGCCTGGCCCCTCTCAGCCACCCCGAGCGCAAGGTCAGCCCTCAAAGCCTGCCTCGGCTGCACACTCGCCGGCCGGCACGCCCTCTCACCAGCCATGTCCCTGCAGGACCCCCCCCCACTTTGACTTCAGCTCCCTCAGCCCTGCCCCCACCCCTGGCTTGTTCTCTCCTGGCCCCCTGCCTCCAGGCCAAAAGGAGCCTTCCTCCACTGCTCTGGAGGCACCTGGAGCTAGTGGCTAGAAAAAGACTTCTGTAAGCAGGTACGCCATGGACCCTGCCTCTCTCCTCCCAGGCAGGGCCTGTCTCCCTCGACACCTGCCCTGGCGTGAGCAGAGACCCCTCCAGGTGCACCGCCGCCCCCCCAGGCCGTCGTCACCCCCAGCACTTCCCAGGGCTCCCCCGCCTCTGCCCCACACCTGGGCTTTCCTGCAAGGGGACGGGCGGGGGCTGGATCCCCGTCACCTCACAGACGCACCTCCGCTCATGCAGCTCCGCCCGCCCATCGGCGGTGGACAGCCGCTCCGACTCGGGGCTGTTGACCCTCCGGTAGCGCAGAGAACGCACGGGGGTTGTTGGGGAGTCTGGGGGGGCGCGCACCGGAGAGCTGGGGACCCCCACGCCTCGACTCTGCTCCTCCTCCACGCAGGGGGTCTGCAGGGGAGAGAGGGGTGCCGTCAGTTGGGGCTGACAGGGCGCTGTGGGCCGGGCGGCACGGGTGCAGGGACCAGGAGTGGAGGCAGGGCAGGCGGGCGCTCCAGAAGACTGGGGTGGGGGCCGAGGGCTGGGGTCCAGGTCGGGAAGGCCACCCGCACCCTCCTCCCGGCGCAGTTACTTTGCCGATGTTGATCCGGAGCTTGTTGCGGTTGACATCGGTCTCCTCCCAGACTTCGGCCTCAGGCCCCCCAGGGTGGGGGGCGAGGTGGGCGCTGGGGCCCAGGCCCTCGGGGGGCCTCCCGGGCAGGATTGGGGGTGCGTTCTCCTGGTCGCTCAGGTGCTCGCCCTGCAGCACGTCCTCGGTGTTCTCCCGGAGCAGGTCCCCGGGCACTGGCGTCACGTTGACCACCCTGCAGAGGTCGGGAGGGGCCGTGGGTAAGGCTGGTGTGGGGCCGCTCCTACCAGCAGGGGGCGCAGAGGAGGCCCAGCACCATCCTGGCCCAGAGGCCTCTGGGAGCAGACCACCCTCACTTCGGCCTGCGGAGGAGATGCGGCCACCAGGGTCAGGAGCTGGTGGGGCTTTTCAAGGCCTTCCAGATTCCCATGGGCCACCAGGGCCTGGCTTGCCTTCCGCCCAGGACTGGGCTCCACACTGGAGCTGCTTGAGCAGTGTGTGTGTGTGTGTGTGTGTGTGTGTGTGTGTGTGTGTGTGTGTGTGTCAGTATTGGGGATTGAATTCAGGGGCATTCTACCTCTAAGCTATACCTGTAGCCCTTTTTATTTTATTTATTTATTGCGGTACTGGGGATTAAACTCAGGGGCATCTACCTCCAAGCTACACCCCTAGACCTATTTTATTTTATTTTATTTATTTATTTATTTATTTATTTATTTATTTATTTATTTATTTGCAGTACTGGGGATTGAACTCAGGGGCATTCTACCTCTGAGCTACACCCCCAGTCCTATTTTTTATTCTTTATTTTTAAAACAGGGTCTCACTAAGTTGTGGAGGGCCCCACTAAGTAGCTGAGGCTGGCTGCGAATCTGCAATCCTCCTGTCTCAGTCTTCCAAGTACTGGAATCATAAATGTGTGCCACCACATCCTGCATTTTATTTTTTATTTTGAAACAGGAGCTCACTAAGTAGTTGAGGCTGGCCGAGAACCTTCGATCCTCCTGTCTCAGCCTCCCAAGTACTGAGATTACAAGTGTGTGCCACCATACCTGGCTCCTATTTTTATTCTTTATTTTGAAACAGGGTCTCAGTAAGTTGCAGAGGGCCTCACCAAATAGCTGAGGCTGGCCACGAACCTCTGATCCTCCTGTCTCAGCCTCCCAAGTACTGGGATTATAAGTGTGCACCACCATGCCCAGCTCCCAATTATTTATTTATTTTATTTGTCTATTTTAGTGGAACTGGAGATTGAACCCAGAGGCATTCTACCTTCAAGGTATAGCCGCAGCCTGATTTTATTTCTTGTTTGGAAACAGGGTCTCAGTAGGTTGTTGACAGTCTCAGTACTTGCTGGGGCTGGTTTTTTTTTTTTTTTTTTTTTTTTTTTGCGGTACTAGGGGTTGAACTCAGGGGCATTCTCCTCCGAGCTATACCCCCAGCCCTATTTTTTATTCTTTATTTTGAAACCGAGTCTCACTAAGTTGCGGAATGCCTCACGAGGTAGCTGAGGCTGGCCGCGAACCCGGATCCTCTGGTCTCAGCCTCCTGAATGCTGGGATTACAAGCGTGCGCCACCACGCCCGGCTGCTGGGGCTGTTCTTGAACCTGTGATCCTTCTCCCTCAGCCTCCCAAGTACTGGGATTACAAGCATGCACCAACATGCTCAGCTCCCTTTTTTTTTTTTTTTTTTTGGTGGTACTGGGGAAGGAACTATACTCTGAGCTACACCCCCAGCCCTATGCCCTATTTTTTTTTTTCCAGTACTGGGGATTGAACTCAGGGGCGTTCTACCTCCGAGCTATACCCCCAGCCCTATTTTTTATTCTTTATTTTGAAACAGGGTCTCACTAAGTTGCAGAGGGCCTCACTAGGTAACTGAGACTGGCCACAAACCCAGATCCCCCAGGCTCAGCCTCCCAAATGCTGGGATTACAAGTGTGCGCCACCACGCCTGGCTCTATGCCCTATTTTTTATTCATTTTTTGAAACAGGATCTCTCAAAGTTTCGGAGGGCCTCACTAAGTAGCTGAGACTGGCCACAAACCCGGATCCTCCGGTCTCAGCCTCTCAAGTACTGGGATTACAAGTGTGTGCCACCACACCCGGCTTCCTTTTAATTTTGAAAGAGGTTTTTGTTCAATTGCTGAAGCTGTCCTGTGTGCCAACACGCCCACCTGGAGCCACCGTCCTATGGCAAGGCCTGCTCTCTTAAATGTGGCCCTGGGCTGGGTGGGAAACCCTTCCCACTCTGGCTCCCCCTGGGCCACCTTTGTCCCTGTGCTGTCACTGGGTTTTGGAATTGCTGGCCCACTGATCACAAACAACCCAGTCCCAGCCAAAACACTGTGAGGACGGAGGCTGACCTCTGTCCTGCCCCCCACGCCATCTGAATGTACTAAGTTAATGAGTGATGAGAAAGAGAGAGAATGTCAGGCTGGAGTAATTTCACTTGGAGTTCCTTGCTCCCTGGAGGATGCATTATGGTCAAAAGTGCCGCCGGGCATGGTGGTGCATGCTAGGAATCCCAGCACTTGGGAGGCTGAGATCGGAGGATCCAGGTTCCCAGCCGGTCTCAGCTTCTTAGTGAGGCCCTCCGGAACTTAGAGAGATGCTGTTTCAAAATCAAGAATAAAAAATGGAGCCCGGTGTGGTGGCACACGCTTGTAATCCCAGCATTCGGGAGGCTGAGACTGGAGGATCCAGGTTCTCGACCAGCCTCAGCTACTTAGTGAGGCCCTCCGCAACTTAGTGAGACCCTGTTTCAAAATAAAGAATAAAAAAAATAGGGCTGGGGGTGTAGCTCGGAGGTAGAATGCCCCTGAGTTCAATCCCCAGTACCCCCCCAAAAAAATAAATAAATAAAAAGTGGGGCCGGGGGTGTAGCTGGAGTTAGAATGCCCCTGGGTTTCATCCCCAGTACTGGAAAAAAAAAAAAAAAAAGTCAAAAGTGTCACATGAGGATCACACCCACTGTGTGCTCAGCTTGAGGGTGGAGCTATGGCAGAACTTCCCAAGGTTCCAGAACTCTGCCGTTGAGCACTAAGAATAGGAGAGATGGCTGCGCTTGTCCAGGTAGGAAGAGGAAGAGAGAGCTGGCTTCTCAGGCCACTCGCCCCTTCCGAGACTCACCCGAACATGGCCGCCGTCTGCCGGGTGTTCTGCTGGGGCGGGGTGGAGGTGCTCGTGGACAGGAGGGCGTCCGTCCCCGCCTTCTCCCAGTCAAAGGCCTCGTTCTCAGCGATGCCCCGCTCCTTCATGCTGTTCTCAAACACCGACATGATCAACTGCAGGGGTGGGGGTGGCGGGAGGACAGAGAGGTGACCCCGGGGCTAGCCAGGTGGAAGGGGCAGTTGCTGGGGTGGCAGGGGAAAGAGAGGGGACTTCCAGGGCAGGGGTGGGACGAGAGGGGGCATCGGAAGGAGAAGGGCACATTGATTTTACATGAAAACATGCACATGATATGCAAATCAGCATGCAAATGATCATCTTGGATTGCGCCCCACCAACTGGACACAAGTACTCTGAGCTCTGTCCCCTGACGAGCATCCTCAGTCTCCCTGCCATCGCCACCACCTCAGCGGGAGGGTCAGCAGCGCAGAGCCACTGGGGCTTTCCACGTGGGGTC
This sequence comes from Graphiurus murinus, assembly GCA_004027655.1. Lineage (NCBI taxonomy): Eukaryota > Metazoa > Chordata > Mammalia > Rodentia > Gliridae > Graphiurus > Graphiurus murinus. The sequence goes on from PVLC010023419.1 coordinate 25,391, forward strand.
ACGCTCTGCACGGGCTGCCTCCTCCGCTGGGCGACACTCCACTGTCCTCTGCCACAAGCTTCCTGCCACCCCTGGTCCCTCGCTTGCCTTTGAACTGCTCGCACACCTGTCGGCCAATTCTACATCCCTGTCCGCCAGCACAAGGCCTGGGGGAGGGGGGCTCACAGCTGTGCGGTCTGACGGACCCCATGAGGCTGAGGCTGAGGCTGAGTCTGAGGCTGAGGCTGAGGGGGCATTTCTTTTTCTTTTTT
>PVLC010023420.1:0-17809 GCA_004027655.1 Graphiurus murinus
CAAGAGCATGGGAGGTCCTTCCATCTCCTAAGGTCTTCATCAATTTCTTTCTTCAGCTTTGTATAATTTTCCTTATAGAGGTCTTTAATCTCCTTGGTTAGGTTTATCCCTAAGTATTTTATTTTTCGGGGTGCTATTGTGAGTGGAATTGCTTTCTGGATTTCTTTTTCGATTGATTTGTGGTTGGCATATAAAAAGGTTTCTTATTTTTTAAGATTGATTTTGTATCCGGACACCTTACTGAATTTGTTGATCAGTTCTATAAGTTTTTTGGTTGAGTTTGTTGGGTCTTCTAAATATAGTATCATATCATCTGCAAAAAGGGATAGTTTTAGTTCTTCTTTCCCTATTTTTACCCCTTTGATTTCCTTCTCTTGCCTTATTGCTCTGGCTAGAGTCTCAAGTACTATATTGAACAGAAGAGGTGATAATGGACATCCTTGTAATTCCAGTACTTGGGAGGCTAAGACAGGAGGAAGACCTCTGCAACTTAGTGAGACTCTGTTTCAAAATAAGAAATAAGCCAGGCATGGTGGCACACACTTGTAATTCCAGTATTGGGAAGCTGAGACTGGGGGATCCGGGTTCATTTCTTAAAAAGTCTCTTTTCAGCCAGGTGTGGTGGCACACACCTGTAATCCCAGTACTTGGGAGGCTGAGACAGGAGAATCAGAGTTCTGTGGCCAGCCGCAGCAACTTAGGCTCTCTGCAACTTAGTGAGACACTGTTTCAAAATAAAGAATAAAAAATAGGGCTGGGGGTGTAGTAGAATGCCCTTACGTTCGATCTCCAGTGCTGCAAAAAAAAAGAAAAAAGAAAAATCTGTTTTTCTGGCCTTGGCCAGAAATCTTTTTTCTGGACTTAATTTATAGGTTTGTCCATATGTCAATACAGCACAGTCTTGATTACCATAACTTTATAGTAAGTCTTCTAGTCTTATAAGGTAAGTTCTCCAAATTTGTTTTGTTTCAAGATTGTTTTGTCTATTCATAATCCTTTGTATTTCCATATGGATTTTAGAGTTAGTTGATTGCTACAGGAAGCCTGTTGAGATTTTTATTTGAATTGTATTGAATCTTTAGATTAATTTGGGCAGAATTAACATCTTAATAATATTTAGTTTTCTAGCCCATAAACATACATGTTAGTTTGTTTAGGTCTTCTTTAATTTCCCTTGGTAATATCTTGTAATTTTCAGTGTTACATGTTGAACATATATCTTGTTAAATTTTATTCTAGTTTTTATGTTTCAGATGCTATTTTTAATGAAATTGCTTTTTAATTTCATTTTCTAACTGTTAGCTACCTATATTAAAACTATCCTAAGTTTTTCTTGTATGGGGATGATATTGTAAATAGTATTTTTAAATTTTAGCTTTCAATTGTGCATTGCTACTATGTAGAAATACAATTGATTTTTGTGTATTGACTTGTATCTTGTGATCTTACTAAGTTCATTTATTAGTTGTAGTAGTTGCGTATTAGTTTGGTAGGGTTACTAAAACAAAGAACCACAGGATTTATTTTATTTATTTTTTAGTTTTATTTTTTGATATTGTCAATAGAACCCAGATATTCTACCTCCAACCCAATTTTTTTTCTTTTTTTTTGAGGTACTAGGGATTTAACCCAGAGGCATTCTACCTCTGAGCTATACTTCCAGTCCTATTTTTTACTCTTTATTTTGAAACAGGATCTATGTTGTGGAGAGCTCACTAAGTAGCAGAGGCTGGTCATGAACCCGTATCCCCGGTCTCAGCTTCCCAAATACTGGAATTACAAGTGTGTGCCACCACGTCTGGCTTATTTCTTATTTTGAAACAGGGTCTCACTAAGTTGCAGAGGTCTTCCTTCTGTCTTAGCCTCCCAAGTACTGGAATTACAAACGTGTGCCACCACGCCCAGCAAACCACAGGATTTATTTATTCATTCATTTTTTATTTATTCTTTATTTATATATTTAGTGGTACTAGGGATTGAACCCAGAAGCATTCTGCCTTCTAGCTATACCCCCTCAGCCTGATTTTTAAAAATTTCTTATTTGGAAACAGAGTCTTGCTAAGTTAATGAGTCTCACTACTTGTTGAGGTTATCCTCAAACCTGTGATACTCCTGTCTCAGCCTCCCAAGTACATGGACTTTGGAGGTAGAGATGGGAGATACAAGTCAGCCCATAAGAAGTTGCTTTGTAGTTTCCTTAAGAATTTATATATGTGTGTGTGTGTGTGTGTGTGTGTGTGTGTGTGTGTGTGTGTATGTACATATATATATATATATTATTTGTGACTAAAGATTGTTTGCTTCTTCCATTCCAATGTGTATACTTTTTCTTTTTCTTGTCTTATTGCTTTGGTTAAGACTTCCAAAATATGTTGAGCTGGGCGTGCGTGGTGGTGGATGCTTGTAATTCTAGTACGTGGGAGGCTGAGACAGGAAGATTGCAGGTTCAAAGACAGCCTCAGCAATAGTGAGACCCTGTTTCAAAACAAAAAATTTTAAAAAGGGCTGGGAGTATAGCTTGGAAGTAGAATGCCACTGGGTTTAATCCTCACTCTGTACCAAAACCAAATAATCAGCTTTATGAAGAACTGGGTGTAGTGGCACATGCTTGTAATTTCAGTACTTGGTAGGCTGAAACAGGGATCACAGGTTTGAGGCCAGCCTTAGCAATTTAGTAAAATCCTCAGCAACTTAGCGAGGCCCTGTTTCAAAATAAAAAGATAAAACAGGGCTGGTTAGCATGCCCCTGAGTTCAATCCCAGTACCAAAAACAAAAACAAACAAACAAACAAACAAAAAAACCCCACCTTCATTAAGGAGTTTTTCATCTATGTTCACGAGCAGATTCTTGTGATGTCTTCCTCTGTTGTTGTTTTATTTTTGTGGTGCTAGGAATTGAACCCAGGGGTGTTCTACCTTTGAGCTACACCCCTGGTTTATTTGGAAACAGGGTCTTGCTAAGTTCTTGAGAACCTCACTAGGTTGCTGAGGCTGGCCTTGAACCTGTGATCCTCCTGTCTCAACCTCCTAAGTACTGAGATTGCAGGGGTGTGCCACCACGCCTGGCTTTCCTCTCTCTTTAAAAAATAAAAATACGGTAATTGTGCATACTTTTTTCTTTTTAAATGGTGCGTTGTAATCATACATGTTTGTTAGGTACAAGCTGGTAAAGGCATACATGCACACATTTCTCATTTAACCCTTCCCCAATTCCCACCCCACTCCCTTGCCCTCCCTCCTTCTTAGGTTCTTAGTGATTGACTTTGATATGTTTGTGAAAGTACATCATATGTATTAGGGTGTCTCCCCCCATCACCTTCAGTTAAGTCAACTTCTTTGCTCACCTAAAGTTTCTCCTTTGCCTAGAGTCCCTCTTATGCCCCATTTTCTCCCTAGCCTCTGCATATTAGGGAGAGCATACGATTTTACTTCACAAAAGAAGAAATACAAATGGCCAATAAATGTATGAGGAAATGTTCATCATTAGCAATCAGAGAGATACAAATCAAAACTACCTTGAGATTTCTCCAAACCCTAATCAGAATGGCAATCATCAAAAATACAAACAACAACAAATGCTGGTGAGGGTGTGGAGAAGTGGGAACCCTAATACACGGTGGGATTGTAGATAAGTGCAACCACTTTGGAAAACAATATGGAGGATCCTCAGATGAATGGGAATGAACCTACCATGTGATCCAACAATACCACCCCTGGGTATCTACCCAAAAGAATGGAAACCAAACTGTCAAACTGACACATGTGTTTATAGCTACACAATTCATAATTGCCGAACTATGGAACCAGCCAAGATGTCCATCAACAGATGAATGGATTACAAAACTATGGGATATGTACACAGTGGGATTTTACTCAGCCATAAAGAAGAACAAAATCATGTCATTTGCAGGGAAATTGTGCATACCTATGGAGTACAGTGTAAAAAAAAATTTTTTTTCTCGTACTGGGGATTGAACCCAGAGGCATTCTACCTCTAAGCTACACCCTCAGCCAGATTTTATTTCTTATTTGGAAACAGGGTCTCACTAGATTACTGAGAGTCTTGCTAAGTTGCTAAGGCTGGGTTCAAACCTGCGATCCTCCTGTCTTAGCCTCCCAAGTACTGGGATTACAAACATGCGCCACCACACCCGGCTCCAGTGTAAAATTTCGGTATATGTGTGCAATGTGTAATGGTCAGATCAGGGAGGGTAATTGGCATATGTATCACTTCTGACATCATTTCTTTGTGTTGGGAGACTTTGAAATCCTTTCTACTCATTATTTTGAAATATCCAGTTAATTATTGCCAACCAGTATACTACTATTCTATAGAACATAAGAAGTTACTCCTCATGTCCAGCTGTACCCCTATACCTGATAACCATCTCTGTCTGTTCATCTCATTTTGATAACAGGATAGTACTGACCACCTGACTCAAAACCACATGAGTAAAATGGGGTGGGAAGTATTTTCTCAGTTTGTGAAGATATTGTTCTTTTTTTTGAAAGTTTGCTAGAATTTATCAGTGAAGCCAACAAAACTTGTAGTTTTGCAAGAAAGTTTTAAATTATAAATTTAATTGATCTTTAATTATTTCTTCCTGTGTGTGTGTGTGTGTGTGTGTGTGTGTGTGTGTGTGTGTAGTGCTGGGGATTGAACCCAGGGTTATTCTACTTCTGAGCTATACCTCCAGACCTGTGTTAGTTTTTATTTTGAAACAGGATCTCACAAAGTTGCTGAGGACCTCATTAACTTACTGACGCTGGATTTGAACCTGCAATCCTCCTGTCTCAGCCTCCCAAGTACTGGGATTACAGGCATGTGCCACTGTGCCTGACTTTTTTTTTTTAGCAGTGCTGGTGCTAGAACCTAGGGCCTTGTGCATGCTAGGTTCCAGCCCCTAGTTACATATTTCTTGAATGTACTTTGTGTCTTTCAAGAAATTTGTCCATTTGCCAAAGTTTTTGAATTTTATTAAAATAAAGTTTTATGCTTTTAGTGACTATAAACTCCATAGTGATAGCCTTTCTTTCACTGTTGATATTGGTAATTTGTGTCTTCTCTTTCTTATTCATGTTTTTTTCTGGCTAAAAGCTTATCAACTATATTGGTCCTTTCAAAAAACTGACTTTTGGTATGATTGATTTTTCTCTGTAGTATATCCCTTTTCTCTTTCATCGATTACTGCTTTTATCTTTTTTACTGCATTTCTTCTGCTTAGCTTTGAATTTAACTTAGTTTTTTTTTCTTGTTAATGTAGAGACTTAAATCATTGATATGAGCTATTTCTTCCTACTATAAGCACTTAAAGCTGTTAATTTCCCTCTGCCTGTTAGCTGCATTCTCAAAATTTTGGTTTGTTGTGTTTTCATTTAGTTCAATATATTTTAAAATTTATCTTATGATTTTTATTTAACCTATGTGTTATTTAGGAGTATTTAGGGATTTTTCAGGTATCTTTTTTATTTCTAATTTAATTCTTCTAGTTAGATGAAAATTCTCTGTATTCTTTTAGCTTTTTTTTTTCTTTTCTTTCTTTTTTCTTTTTTTTTTTGCGGTACTGGGGATTGAACCCAGGGACATTCTACCTCTGAGCTACACCCCTAGTCCTATTTTTTATTCTTTATTTTGAAACAGGGTCTCACTAAGTTGTGGAGAGTCTCACTAAGTAGCTGAGGCTGGCTGCAAACCCGGATCCTCCTGTCTCAGCCTCCCAAGTACTGGGATTACAAGTGTGCACCACTTCTTCTAGTTTCTTTAGATGCATTTAGACTCTTTTTGTGACCCAGAACATGATCTGTCTTGGTAAATGTTCTATGTACACTTGAAAAAGTATGTATTCTGAGGTTTTTGAGTTCAGTTTGGACTTCTTTAACAATAATACCATAGACCAGGTGGCTTAAATAACAAAATTTATTCCTCACAGTATTGCAAGCTAGAAAGTCCAAAACAAGATACAGGCCAATTTGGTTCCTAGTTTGCAGATGAGCACCCTGGTATATCTTCATATGGAGGAGTGGAAGGTGGTTGGAGAGCAGGGGAGCTCTACTCTTTCTCATTTTATTTATTTTATTTTATTTACTTTTTTTTTTTTTTTTTGCAGTACTGGGAATTGAACCCCGGGGCATTCTACCTCTGAGCTACACCCCTACCCCTATTTCTTATTCTTTAGTTTGAAACAGGGTCTCACTAAGTTGTGGAGAGCCTAAGTAGCTGAGGCTGGCTGCAAATCCAGATCCTGTGGTCTCAGCCTCCTAAGTACTGGGATTACAAGCATGTGCCACCCCATCCGGCTTTCTCTTTCTCATTTTTAAGTCGCTAATCCAATCATGAGGACTCCATCATAACCAAATTACATTCGAATGCCTTATCTCCAAATACAGTTCTATTGAGGGCTAGGGTTTTATCATATGAATTTGTGGGAGACACATATATACAGTCCAAAGCCAAGCGTGGTTGCATGTATCTGTAAGTCTAGCTGCTCTGGAGGCTGAGAAAGGAGGATCACAAACTTGAGGCCAGCCTGAGCAACCTAGTAAGATCCTGTCTCTAAATGAAAAATAAAAAAGAGGCGGGGCGTGCCTCATTGGTAAAACACTTGACTAGCATACTTGAGGCCCCAGGTTCAATCCCTGAGTACTGCCAAAAAGAAAAACAAACAAAAACTAGTTCATAACACTGTCCTATAACATACAGAGCTCATGCTGGTTGTTTGTGATCTTTGTATCTTTATAGCTCAGTGATAGAGCACTTACCTAGTATGTGAAAGGCCCTGGGTTCAATCCCCAGTATCCTACACATACAACAAATGTTATTGTCTGCTGATACTATGATCTTTACAATTTCAGGTCTGTTTCTATTGATTGATTTTTACCTGGTTATTTATAACATGTTTCTGCTTCTTGCATGTCTGGTCATTTTTCATTGAATGCTGGACATTGTGAATTTACTTTGTTGAGTGTAAATATTTCTTTTTTCTTTTTCTTTTTTGAGATGGGATCTCATGTTGTTCAGCCTGGCCTTGAACTCCTGAGCATAAAAGATCTTCCTGGGGTGGGGAGGGGAATGCCTTAGCCTTCTGAGTACCTAGGTCTATAGTCATGTACCACCATGCTCAAATTTGTTTGTTCAATTTATTTTTTGTGGTACTGGTGATTGAACCCAGGAGCAGTCTACATCCAAGCTATACTCCCAATCCCATTTTTTGGGGAACAGGGTCTCACTAAGTTGCTAAAGGGCTTTCTGAATTGCTGAGGTTAGCCTCAAACCTGTGATCCTCCTTCAGTCTCTCAAGTACTGGGATTACAGATGTGTGCCACCATATTTGGCTATTTGTTTATTTTTGGTTCCCAAGTTTTATTCAAGAACTCATACAAAATATTCCAGAGCTGTGAATTTTAATCTTCATCTTCTTTCTCTTCTTTTTTCTGGTTAATCTGGAAGTGATGTAATTCCAAACTCCCTTTGTTGTTTGCAACAATGTGCAACTAATAACATATATTATTCTTCAAATATTTTCTAGTGAGATAGTTCAAATACCTTTTAGAAAAAGGCATCTCAGGCATTATAGTGATCTTGCTCTTGCTCCTTTCAATGGTTACAATCCCTCTACTTCTTTGAGTCTCTCTTGGAGAAGCTGCTGGAAATTGGCAGTATCCATGATTCCATCTCCTGCATGATGAGTGCAGTCAAGGGTGAACAACAGACCTTTTTTGTTTGTTTGTTCCCTTATCCATGAGCTTATATGCCATGCCAAAACAGCCTTTTTTTTTTTTTCCTTTAAAGAATCTTAAATTTTGTCCCACAAGATAATTATTTGTGGATCAGTGTAATCATTTCAAAGTTTGTTTGTTTGTTAAGCATTTGAAGGGCACACCTAGAGTAGTCTTCTTTCTAGGGCTAATTTAATTTCACTACCAAACATTCATAGTTCTGTATTCAATAAGAGGTCTCTTCACTCTGACTGGTGGGAACTTGAGTGCTTCCCTGGGGCTTGAGCTTTGGGAGTTGTTTGCATTATAGTTCTCTGTAGTTATTTTTTACATCCGTGGCAGTAGATTTCACCCTATGCTTGTATAGATTGTTATTCAACTAAAGTCTTAAGGAGACCTTCATGCAGATTTCTGCCCTACCCCTCCTTTTGCATAGCTCCCTCCTTTACAGCACTTGGCCCTGCGTATTTTATTTGCCTTAGCACCCTAAATTCCATTTTTGTCACCATAACTCATTGGGATCACTGGGCTTTGTTTGTGTTGCCTACTCTGTGCCATTGTCAGCAAGATGCTTCCATGCAGAAAGCCAAGGTAGGGCCCAGTTTGTTTATTCCCCCATTTTAGGGACCACAGTCTAATACCATGCATTGTCTGATATCTGAAAATACTTATTTTATGTATTTTGTCTAGTTTTTAGTTATTGATCACAGGAGGGCAAGTCCTCTAGGAGTTAATTCTTCATGGGCAAAGGAAAAGCTCTAATATTTTTTTTATTGAGATATAATTCATAATACAGAGTTTCCATTTTAAATGGGACAGTTCATTGGTTTTGGGTATATTCACTATGTCTTACAATCATTGCTACTATCTAATTCCAGAACATTTCCATCATCTCAAAAAAGAAACCTCATACCCATTAAGCTGTCACTCTCCATTGCTCTCTTCCTACAGACACTGACAACTGTTAATCTACTCTCTGTCTCTATGGATTTACTTATTTTGAATATTCATATAAATGGAATCATACAATATGTAGCCTTTTCTGTCTGGCATCTTTCACTTAAGATAATTTTTTCAGGGTTTATCCATGTTATATCATATAACACTACTTCATTCCTTTTTTTTTTTTTTTTGTGGTACTGGGGATTGAACCTTGGGACATTCTACCTCCAAGCTACACCCCCAGCCCTATTTTATTCTTTATTTTGAAACAGGGTCTCACTAAATTGCAAAAGGCCTCACTAAGTTTTTGAGGCTGGCCGTAAACCTGTCTCAGCCTCTCAAGTACTGGGATTACTGTGGGCCACCATGTCTGGCTGGAGCAGCTGCTGCTGCTGCTGCTGCTGCTGCTGCTGCTGCTGCTGCTCCTCCTCCTCCTCCTCCTCCTCCTCCTCCTCCTCCTCCTCCTCCTCCTCCAGTACTAGGGATAGAAGCCAGGGCATTCTACCTCCAAGCTACACCCCAGCCCTTTTTACTTTTAATTTTAAAACAGGGTCTCACTCAATTGCTGAGGGTCCTTGAACCTGTGATCCTCCTGTCTCACCCTCCCAAATACTGGGATTATAGGCATATGCCACCATGCTTGGCTTTGATTCCTGTTGGGTTTTTTTTTGGGGGGGGGGAGGTACTGAGGTTTGAACCCAGGGATGTTCCACCTCTGAGTTACATCTCCAGATCTTTTTATTTTTTTTTGTTTTGAAACAGGATCTTGCTAAGTTTGCTGAGAGTCTCACTAAGTTGCTGAGGCTGGTCTTGAACTTGTGATCCTCCTGTCTCAGCCTTCCAATTACTGGGATTACAGGGGTGTGCTACCACAGCTGGGTACTTTGATTTCTTTTATGGCTGAAAAATATTCTACTGTAGTATATACATTTTATTTATGCATATAGCACTTGGTGAACATTTGGGTTGTTCCCACTTTTGGGATATCATAAGGAGTGTTGCTATTCATACATTTTCCTCTGCTATCAATTTGTAACATTGTAAATGAGCCTAAGTTTATCACTATTTTTATTCACTCAGTATTGAGCGATATATACAGTAGCAAGTAATTATTGAGCTCTTCCATTGTGCTGGGCAGTGCTCTGAGTGTCTCCTGTGTTTGTTTTGTTTAATTTTCACCCCTATGAGGGTAGGTATTTCTTTATTTTACTGATAAAGAAATGAGGTTTAAAGCTGGGCTTAGTGGTGTACACCTATAATTCCAGTACTTAGGGAGGCTGAGACAGGACCACAGGTTCGAGCCAGCCTCAGCAATTTAGCAAGACCTTCAGCAACTTATCGAGATCCTGCTTCAAAATAAAAATAAAAATGAAAAAAAAAAAGGTCTGGTCATGGTTGGGCATACCTGTAATCCTAGTACTTGGAAGGCTGAGACAGGAGGATTGCAGGTTCAAGACCAGCCTCAGCAACTTAGCAAGACTCTCAGCAACCTAGTGAGACCTAGTTTCAAAACAAATATAAAAAAGGGTTGGGGATATAGCTTGGAGGTAGAATGCCTCTAAGTTCAATTCCTGGTACCACACAGACCAAAAAAAAAAAAAAAAAAGTGAGACTTTATCTTTTTTTTTTTTTTTTTTCGTGGTACTGGGGATTGAACTCAGGGGCGTTCTACCTTTGAGCTACACCCCCAGCCCTATTTTTTACTCTTTATTTTGAAACCGGGTCTCATTAAGTTGCGGAGTGCCTCACTAGGTAGCTGAGGCTGGCCGCGAACCCGGATCCTCCGGTCTCAGCCTCCCAAATGCCGGGATTACAAGCGTGCACCACCACGCCTGGCTTAAGACCTTATCTTCTAAAAGAAAATTTTATTGCTATTATTAATTCTTGTTCTGTATTTTTTGAGAAGGTGAATTTGTCCTCCTTTATAGCTTATATCAGATATGTCAAATACTTTTGGGATCTCTGGGGAGGAAAGTTCTATTGAATTATGAGTTCATTGTTTACATTTGTACTCTACCCTATGAGTTTTCTATTGCTGCATAATAAATTACCACAATTTAACAGCTTAAAAACCATACCCATTTGTTATCTCACAGTTCTATAGTAGTTCTGTAGCTGTAGGTCAAAAGAACTCAGGGCTGGTCGAGCGTGGTAGCACATGCTTGTAATCCCAGTACTTGGGAGGCTGAGACTGGAGGATCCAGGTTCGCGGCCAGCCTCAGCTAGTGAGACCCTCTACAACTTAGTGAGACCCTGTTTCAAAAATAAAGAATAAAAAATAGGGCTGGGATCTAGCTCGGAGGTAAAATGCCCCTGAGTTCAATCCCCAGTACTGCAAAAATAAAACAAAACAGGGCTGGACCAGGTTCTCTGTTCAGGATCCTGTAAAGGTGCACAAAAGGTGTTGGGCAGCCCTGCATATTATTTGGAGGCTTTGGAGAAAAACCACTTTCACATTCACTCAGGATTTTGTCAGAATTTAGGACCTTGTGGTTGTAGATCTGAAAGCCCCATTTCCTTGACAGATAGCTGCCCTGCTTCCACCAGATCTTTATGATACCTCAAATCTCTGACTCTGCCACCAGCCAGACACTCAGCTTTTTAAAGAGCATATATATATAGGTTCAGCTCACTGGGATAATTTTCCTTCCTAAAGATCAGCTGAACCATGTAACCCAGTCCCAGGACTGATGACATATTCACAGGTTCTATCTTCAGTCAGAGAAGGGATAGACTATCGGGGCAAGGTCATGGAGGGGTCAATCTTAGGATTTTATCTAGACAGCTGTAAATGCTAAATGCTGTTGTGAAGGTCATGTTTTTGGCACAACAGACAACTTTTCTACTCCCAGGTCTCATTGTATTCTTCCATCACCCTTCCTTGACCTTCTCTCTTCTTCCTTTAAAATAGCTGTTGTTCACCCCCCCCCACCTTTGATAGTGTGTTTGTCCTTGACCTCACCCTTGATTCTTCAAGGAAACTGAATTTACCTTTTAGAAAATCATTTCCTGAAATTACCTTACTTTGTGCTCATCAGTTATGTAAGAAATGCTACTTGACTGCAGACATTATCACCATGATCTGTGTGCTTCAGCTCCTAAAGCCTGAGTATTTAATGTGGGATTTAGCTGCTCCCAGACATTGGTAAAGTTTTTTCATCTATGTGATCTGCAGATAAACTGCATCTTATTTTTTCACTCTTCCACGGTCACATTAAGATTCAAAGATGTCTCACTGTCTGCAGGTTCAAGAAGTATATTATAACCCTGTATATCTCTCAATCATCCTATAGCTAGTAATGCAGCTATAATTCCACTTTATCTCACAGCGGGGGCCAGTAGAAAGCACATCAGTAATGAAAAACAGTAATTCAAAACTGTGTGTGGTAGAGCATTCTGAAGGCTTATAGATCTGTCTGAAGCAACAGGGGACTTCTCAGGCTGACTAGAGAACCTGAATAGGCTATAGCTCCTGAGATTCCATAGTTCTGCTCACCGTGTAAAGTGAGGGCTTGACAGTGGGCAGAAATGGCTAATGGGTCTGCATCCCCTCAAGTTCCCTAGTTTGGATTATTTACTGAAGAAGAAAATTATATATAAATACGTTAGGGTATAATTTAGGATTCTTCATATATAAGGGGAATTACAGGATTTGTAGTTGTCTTATGAACTAATTTAGAATGAAGATGGCATAATTGTCTTTGGTTGTAAGAAAAATTGTAAAAAAAAAAAAATCGTAAACCCCTGATTTTGGGTAGGAAACTAGGAAAAGGAGATGTTTATAAGAATCCTATATTATACCATTTGGATGGAGATGGTAGTTTTGAACAAGTTTTTGTTTATTAATAAATTCATATACTTTATTAAATGCATACGATATGCCAAGTAGACATAATAAATGGTATGTAAGTATTACAGACTAATAGACTTTTCCCTTAAGGATCCCATACCCTAATGGGGGAAATAGATCTCTTCCAAAAATAGTTTATAGTATTGTGAGGTAAGCGCTATTCAAGGGGAGTGCTGCGGGTACCCAGAGGAGAGTTTCTGTAGGGTTGGGGAAGGCTTGCTAAGGGAAGCAACACTGCCCCGGCCAGCGGGGGTTGGGGGAACGGAGACCGAGGCAGCTTTACCTAAAGGAATGAAGGAGGCAAACAAGGGGCGCGAAGAACGGAGGCAAGACAGGATTCTGATCAAGCCTCAATTTTTATTAACGAAGGGGCTGCTTAAGTAACTAGAGGTGAGGGGTGGGGTCAGGGGATCGGGTAAGCTTGTGTGGGCTTGCATAGGGCCTCAGAAGGATAACAGATAGAACCTGTTTTTGCATTATCTCTGTGGCTGCTGAGGAGTTTCCTCAAAGTGTAAATTCCAACTCTGATCAGCCTTCCGGCCCCCGACACAACACCTTTACAATCTGAAGGAGGGGCAGGAGTTTGTGCCAAGCCAGCAAGGGGTGGTAGTAAGCATTCTGGGCAGAGGACATGGCACTTGTGAGATGGTTTTTTTGGGGGGGTTAAGATTGTAAAGTGGTGCTAGTCATGGTGGTACGTTCTAGCTACTTGAGAGCTACTTGGGAGGTTGAGGCAGGAGGATCACAAGTTCAAGGCCAACCTCTACAGTTTAGCAAGACCCTGTCTCAAAATAAGAAGTGCTGGGGATGTAGCTCAGTGCTTCAATCTCCAGTACTGCAAACCAGAAAGTGGGTAGATAGAGAAGAGGTAGGAGTAAAGAATGGAAAGGTAAATGGCCTCCAGTGAAAGGTCTTAAATCTGAATATTTCTCATCAATGGTAAGGAACTAGTAAAGATATTAAGCAGGGGCTTATGTGATGAGTTTAGCATTGTAGAAAAATAATTATGAAGGCAGTGTGGAGGATGCATTGAGACTTAAGGAGCAGGGTATCAGAGGCTGGACCTCTTAGGAGCCTGTTGATATAGTCTGTGGCATATTCAGGAAAGTATATGTTCCAGAGATATTTCAGAGGCCTTCTCTAAAGTGGGGATACTAATAATACATTGTAGTGTTGGTAGGAAGAGTAAATGAGTTAATAGATTTAAAGTATTTAGAGCATGGCATATGGCTAGTGCTAAATAGGTGTTAGATGTTGTTGTTATACTTATTATAATTGTTATTATATAACAAATAGAACTTTTAATAATCCCATGGATTATAGCAAGGAGGTGAAAAAAAAAGTGGTATCAAGGAGCAGGTGAGGGATTCGGGTCCAGCTCAGTGGTAGATTGCTCACCTAACTTGTGTGAGGCTCTGGGTTTGAACCCCAGCACCTCAAAAAATAAAATAAAAATTAAAAAGCTGCTGCGCATCTACCTTGAACAGGTGTTAGTTGTACCTGTCACAGAAGTTGGAGTATCAGTGTTTGTATTTGGGAATAAATATGGGTTAGTAGATACATCATTAACTAATACTTTCAAGCAAGTTTTTGAGGAATAGTTAAGCTCTGAGAAAAGTAGGCTCAAGTCTTCATTGTACACATGGAGTATAAGTGGGTGCATCCTTTAATGAAGAGAGATGCTATTTGCTCTTTGATGGATAAAGATTCAGACAGTGCATGAAGAAGTTCTTTTCTTAGGTCATTACAAAAGCTGATGCTTGAATATTTGTCCTTTATGTTTAAGAAACTTGGCTTTCTTGTAATTATGTCTGAATACATAGAATTTTTAAGCCAGAAGAATCAAAACCTCCCTTTTTTTCTGAAGCTTATACAACTTAACAGGGTATTTCATTAATAACACATAGAGGCAGCCGGCGTGGTGGCGCATGCTTGTAATCCCAGCATTCGGGAGGCTGAGACTGGAGGATCCAGGGTCACGGCCAGCCTCAGTTACCTAGTGAGGCACTCTGCAACTTAGTGAGACCTTGTTTCAAAATAAAGAATAAAAAATAGGGCAGGGGTATAGCACGGAGGTAGAATGCCCCTGAGTTCAATCCCTAGTACTGCAAAACAACAACAACAAAAAACCACATAGAGGCTTTCAAATCAAAGTTATTTTTCCTGAACACTCTTAAAGAATAATGGAAATGACTCAGCAGAGTCTAATTTAGCTCCCAGTGCTGCTTTGAAAGGGAGAGAGGAGATGGTATTTGTTTTGTGTTGCATAGTCATGTAAAAAGCAAGAGGAAAGCCTGTATTTATCCCATGCTGCCATGTGCCAGAGACTTCACATGTAGTTCATTTAATCATTAGAATGAACCTGAGACAGAAATACTGTCTATTTTATAGAGGACAAAATTGAGTTTCAGAGCAATTCAATAACTTGCCTTGGGTCACTGCTGATAGGTGGCAGAATTAGCACTTGAACCTGAGCTTGTCTGGTTGTAAAGTGAAATGCTCTTCTCACCACTTTACCTTATTTGAATAATTTTCATATGTGAACAAGGTTTGTATCATTTGCTCAGACACGATTTAGGGGATTTGGCCATAAAATAATAAAGAAAATAGCAAAAAGAAAAGGCCTCCATGCTTCTATTTCCTCGTTTTCTTTGCATAGAACATCAGAAAAAAAAATTGGTGGGTTCTTAAAATTTTCTATTTTCTTAGCAGTACTTATTTATAGATTTTTGTGGGATCATATAAAAAAATTATAGGACCTTTGACTTAGAAGTTAACTAGGCTATCTACAGAGGAGGAAACTGAGACCTAGAAAAGTGAAATGACTTATCTAATTATTGCTCGTTTATAACGCACTTGGAATTAGAACCCAAGATTTGTATTTCAAGTTAAGGCACAATCCTTGTTACACCTGGAGTTCCTAAAGGATGATATATGTGTATATAATTTGAGGATTATTTTTTGTCTCTGGCAGTCAGCATGTACTGTCAAGGCCGGGTGTTCTAAATTATTTGCATTCTGGGTGCTACACATTAGGATCAGATTCTTAGGAGTTCTTTTCTAAATGATCACATAATGGAGCATGACTTCATGGATCCAAGTCTGAAGAGAGACTTCCCTCCTCCTGCTTCCGGGCAGCCCTGGTGGATGCACCTGTGTTTTGATCCCATCTGCATGGGAAGGATGGTTGAACTTTAAGGAAGCAGAGAGAACACTCTGTGGTGGCCTAATCCATACTACTGTCTACTGGCTTTCCCCCAAAGCTTGACATGAACTTCTTTGCCAGCAATTTTGACCCAGTGGATCTTGGAGCGCTGGGTTAATTGTGAAATCAGTGAAGGGCTGGTGATGTAGTGGTTGCTAGTGAAGTCATGAGCTGTAGTTTAATTGAGAGAGAGTATACTTGGGATTGCTGTGTCAGGATGAGACCTTGAAAGTGAAATGACTTGGACCTGCTTTACACCGTTTTCTGTGGAGGTATCTTGTGCATGCATGTTTCCACCTTGGATAAGACCTTATTAAGCAAATAAAGAAACTAAGGCTTGGAGATGTTATGACTTAGCCATAAAGAAGCATGTTTATTTTCATCTAGACAAAATTGCCCAGGAATTTCCCGTTACTTCACCCTTTGCTTCTCTCTGTTGGGTGGAAGGTCAATACCATTAAAATTTCAGGCGCCAGCCTGGGTGGCCAACCTAATGGAGCAAAATAGTTCCAGCTCTGAATAATGGCGAACTTGGAGCAGGGCCCAGTGTAATTAAACCTCTGGAGTAAAGAATTTGATGTTGGTCTTTATTTCAATGAACAGACTTGAGGCAGGGACTGATACATTCCGAGCAAAGAAAAACAGTGGCTCTAGAGGTTTAGGCTTGAAAATAAATTGTGTTTTCTTTTACATTTGCACTTAGAAGTTTTTAAAAGAATATAGTACACATTAGAAGACTAGACAAAATAAGTTGGATATGGTGGTACATGCTTATCATTCCAGCTACTCAGGAGGCTAAGGCAGGAGGATTGCAAATTCAAGGCCAGCCTGGGTAATTTAGCAACACCCTGACTCAAAAAGAAAAAAGAAAAAAAAAAAAGAAGATTGGGGATGTAACTCAGTGGTAAAAAAAACAAATGGATACATTTATAACCAGCATACAGGCTGGGAGATACAACCTTACCAGTACTTCATACTTCCTCTTGCCTCTGTCATTTTCTCTTGAAGGATATTCATGTCCTGACATTTATTTGTTTGTTTGTTTATTTATTTACTTATTTATGTATTGGGGATTGGGGCATTCTACCTCCAAGCTATACACCAAGCCCTATTTTATTTTTATTTTGAAACAGGATCTTGCTAGGTTGATGAGAGTTTCACTACTTGCTGAGGCTGTCCTTAAACCTGCAATCCTCCAGTTTCAGCCTCCCAAGTACTGGGATTACAGGTGTGTACCACCACACCGGCTATGTCCTAACTTTTATAATATCACATCCTTAGTTTTCTTTTATCACCCAAATGTATATTCCGAAAGATGCCTTAGAAAAACTTTTTTTTTAAAATTTGGCAGTACTTGGGATTGAAGCTAGGAGTGATCCACCACTGAGCTATAGTCCCAGATTGTTTTTGTTGTTTATTTTTTTTGTTTTGTTTTGAGAGGGTCTTGCTAAGTTAACCAGGCTGGCCTTCAGTTTGTGATCCTTCTGCTTCAGCCTCCTGGATATCAATGGTTATAGCAGTATGCCAGTGTGAAAACATTTTTTTTTTGAGAGTGGTGAGAGGATTTGGCAGGTACAATGATGGTGTCTCACATTCTAATCCCCAAAAGTGTGACATGTTACCTTACATAGCAAGAAGGGCTTAAAGGATTTTGGGATATGATCATCCTACATTCTCCAGGTGAGCTCAGTGTAATCACAAGGGTCCTTATAAGAGGGAGGTACAAAGGTTACAGAGAAGGAAATATGATGGTTAAAGCAGAGGTTGGGGCTGGGCACAGTGGTGCATACTTAGGAGACTGAAACAGGAGGATCGCAGGTTCATGACCAACCTCAGCAATTCAGTGAGAACCTGTTTCAAAATAAAAAAATAAATAAATAAAAAGGGCTGGGAGTTTAGCTTGGAAGTAGAATGCCCTTGGGTTCGCTTGTAATCCCAACATTTGGGAGGCTGAGACTGGAGGATCCAGGTTTGCTGCCAGCCTCACCTACCTAGTGAGGCACTCCGCAACTTAGTGAGACCCTGTTTCAAAATAACGAATAAAAAATAGGGCTGGGGGAGCCGGGCATGGTGGCGCACGCTTGTAATCCCAGCAT
>PVLC010023421.1:0-25692 GCA_004027655.1 Graphiurus murinus
TCCCCTGGTGAGCGTCTGCACGGAACCTTTGTTCCCTTGTTCTTTATGAGAGTTTTGTCCTCCTGAGAGTCGAGAAGGAAAATAACCCATTTATATTCTCTGCACCACTCTTCTGGTTTTATTCCAATCGCTATTGTGACAGGGCTGTTCCAAAGAGGAATACCAATGTAAGCAAGGAGTTAAGTGCACCGTGTCTTCCAACGCAGCGAGCTGCGGAGAGGACTCAGAGAAAGCAAAAGAGGGCATAGGCTTGAATTCTAAATGCGTAAGGATATGGATATAGGGGTGTGTGTGTGTGTGTGTGTGTGTGTGTGTGTGCGTGCACACGCGCTGACTCTATCATCTATTATCACCTATCTATCCACCTATCTACTATTTATCTATCTATATATCCATCTATTATCTATCTATCAACAATCATTTGTCTGCCTTTGACTCGGAGGCGAAAGAGCAGGTGGTTAGTTGTGCAAACTTACGAACTCAGGAAAACCAGACTCTGGTCCTGGCACAATCTGTATCTATGTGACTTTGGAAAATGAACCCCCCGTGTTTCTTTTCTTTTTTTTTTTTTTTTGCGGTACTGGGGATGGAACTCAGGGGCATTCTACCTCTGAGCTATACCCGCAGCCCTATTTTTTATTCTTTATTTTGAAACCGAGTCTCACTAAGTTGCAGAGTGCCTCACTAGGTAGCTGAGGCTGGCCTCAAACCCGGATTCTCCGGTCTCAGCCTCCCGAATGCTGGGATTATAAGTGTGCGCCACCATGCCTGGCTCCCCCGTGTTTCTTATCTAAGCATCAGGCATAACAAGAGCGGCACCTGCCTCAAAGGTTAGCAGAGAGTTCCTCATGGGTTATGTGTATCCATCGCGTGTTAGAAAGTAGGTGCTGTCTCCATGAGGGGTGGGATGGTGTTATGGAGCGCTGAAATTGATGGTGCTGATGAGGGATGGGTCTGTTAGGGGGAAAGCCAGGGATATTGCTTCTAATGACCTCCTGTTAAAATCCTAATGCTGGCCTCCCCCCAGGAGAGTAAGATTTGGAGCTAGTAGAGATCCTGAGTTCAAATCCCAGCCCTGATATTTACTAGAGGATGATGTGTAAGAGGGAGACAGAGACAGAGGGAGAGAGAGGTGTCCTAGTCATGTCCAGAGTGCAAAAAAGAGAGATTCAGTACCCTTATCCATCATGACAGGTAATAGGCTGGGTGTGGTGGCTGTAATCCCAGTACTTGGAAGGCAGAGACTGGAGTGTTGCAGGTTCAAGGCCAGTCTCAGCACCTTTAGCAAGACCCTCAGCAATTTAGCAAGGCTCTGTTTCAAATTAAAAACAAAAAGGGCTGGGGGTGTAACTCAAAGGCAGACTACACCTGGGTTCAATCCCCAATGCCAATAATAATGGTGTCCTCCACAGAGTCATTGTGAGAACTGCTACATATATGCAGTCCAGCACACTCTTCATTACATGGTAAGCATACAAGGAATAGTTCCTGAACAATCCATTCCATTACCATTATTAACTGTCTCAATGGTGGCGTCTACACTCCATTCACACTCATCCAATATTTGGAGTGTCCTTATCAGGAACAGTTTGCTAATTCCCTATGCAGAATTTACATCTCCCAGTCCACCTCATGTGCTGCTCCATGCTAATTATGCACTTATCTTATTTGAATATCTGTTGCAAATGTACAACGCTACTGCTGTCCTTCTGGGTCCTGGCTACACACAGTTGCAATGAAGGTTTACCCTAAACACAGCAAAACAAAACAAAACAAAAAAACCTCTAACTTGGCATGGAAAAGAAGACAAACCACAAGCATTCCATAATGTCCATTCACCTGATTGGCTGGAGCTTTTGAAATTTCTTTAGGTTGGCTGGCTTCTCCACTTGAACACAGGACTGAAGAGGTCCCAGGCTGACCCTGTCATGGGTAGCCATTGCAAAAATTACCCTGTCAGGAAGATCCACAAGATGATGTCTCTATTATAGTGTCCAGTATCTCAAGTTCCTCACTAAATGCCTGGCTTTCAGTTCTCAAAAAACTATAATTAAAAGAAAAGAGGGGCTTTGGAAGCCAAAAGACCTGAGTTCAATTCCTGACCCTATCATTCATTGGCCGTGTGATTTGGGACATGGGTAAACATGATAGTTTGGATCTCAGGTGTCCTCTGGAGTCCTGTGTGCTAATATTGGTCCCTAGTCCTTGGTGATTCTGGGAGGTAGCAGAACCTTTATGGGGTGTGGCCTAGTGAGAGGTCTTCAGGTGATTGAGGACTCGGGCTGGGGCAGAGCATGGAACTCAGCCCTTCCTTTTCCTCTTTCCCTTTCTGACCACAAGGGATGTGTATTTGCACAGCTAAGAGCTCCCTGCCATGGGGGCAGGCAATTATGGGCCGAGCTTCCAAAACTGTGGGCCAAAATAAGCCTTTCCTCCTATCATCTTCTGCCAGGACATTCACATGGTTCCATACCCAGGGCCCCATCCAGACCTCGGCCCAATTTGACTCTCACTCCCTGGAGCTGGAATTACTGCCTCTTAGGTAGTTGTGAAGATTAGATGCAGCAGACACAGGCTAAGGGACCAAGAAAGGCTTATCATTGTTCCTCTAATTTTCCTAGGATTTCTGTAAGGACTGAATCAAGGTTCAGGGCTGAGCACACGGCTGGAAGGCAGGAAGTTCTACTAAGGGATAACTATTGTTGGCAAATGACCTCAGCTACATCATGAATGGCAGCAAGCTGGTCCAGGGCCCCTCACAGTCCCCGCCCCATCTCAAATGCCATCAAATTGGGTGTGAAAACACAAAACCAGGTATCTTCAATTATCTACACTAAGGGAAGGGTTCAGAGGCAAGGACAAGTCGACCAGGGTGCATAATCCCCAAACCACTTTCACTTGGCCACGAAATGCACTGTGGGTTCACATTCAAATACACGGCGTCTGCCATTCTGGGGATTAATTTCCAACAAAATAATGAACCCACACAGGACAGGCCCGGCTCAAGCTGGGAAGTGCCCTGGTTCTCTGGTCTGTTTCCTGCTCATCTCCTCTCTACAACACGCGCCATGCTGAGAAGAGTCAGCGGGCTCCCCCGACTGATGCAGAGAACCAATCTAAACAGGGCTGACCCCTCTCAAATCTTTCCAGTACATGAAAGAGGCCTGGGTTTCAAAGGCTTCTCCTGCATGAAAATTAACCAGGGCCCCTGGTTGATATGCCACAGATAAGGGGCTAAGGTGACATCTCCCTGCAGAAAGTACAGAGCAGAACCACGTGCCACCTTGTGCTGTCCAAGGTCCACGGCGTTGCTCTTTGTCTCTGACATAAGGATCATCCAGAAAAACACTTTCCATCACAAACACCCGGAGCTCAAAAGGGACAACGCTCCTATTCATGCAGTTGATTACTTGGTGTTCTAATAACACGGGCGTGCGGAAATCAAATATTGTCACGAGCGAGCCCTGTAAGGCAGGCATGCGTGTAACCATTAAGCAAACACTGAACCTAAGCGTCCGGCCTTGGACTAGGAACAGAGCATAGGAAGAAGGGAAAGAAAGAAATGGAGTCTCTGTCCTTGGAGCCTAGTGAAAACACACAATTAAATAACAATAAAGGATGAATGCAGCGGGGTACAGAGCGGTAATGAGAACACGCAGCTAGACTGGCAGGCCTTGGGGGGGAAGAGCGGACCTGAGGCTACCACCCCTTAGTACCTCTTTCCCAGACAACCACGAGGGCCTCCTATTGGTCTCTCCGCTGCACCCAGGAGCCATTTCCTGTCCCACGGAGCCAGAAATATAGAACTGGAAAGGCCACTCTTCCAACCTCCCAGCGGCTCCCCACTGTTCAGGACTCCCGTCACCATGCCTTTGTCCTTGCTGGACATGAGAGCCCCAGCCTGATCTCACTCTTGCGCACCTGCATCTCCTCATTGGGCCTGTCCCTGTCTGCTTTCTCTCCAGCACACATGTTCTTGGGGATGGGGGGGGGGGTGTCACTATAACCTCAGTCTCTGTTTCCCTTTCTGAGCCTGTGCGCCTATGTTCACTTCCACTGTGACATTTGCTCCGTAGCTGGGTACCCAGTTGGTCTTTTCCCCTCTGCTATCTTCTCAAACAGACCCTTCCTAGAAACACTGGGTCAGGGACCATTCTGGGAGGGGGATGTGTCCCAGCTGAGTGCCTCTGCAGCACCCTCAGAGTGCACCAGGATCCATATTAGTCTAGTGCCTTATTTGCATCTATGCACGTAGAGTTCACAGGAGCAGGCTGGAACCTCCTCACCTTCCGCTGCATCCCCAGCACTCGTGAAATACAGAGAATGAGAGCAATCGCTTGGCCCAGCCCTCGCCATATGCCAGGGACTTTTTCTTAGCTCTCTTTTCAAGAGTCAGCTCCTGTAATCCCCACAGCCTATGTGGACGGCATGGATGTGGAGATGGGAAGGAAGGGGTGGCTCAACCTGCACATTAGTGGTCAGAGCCGTGTGAGACGCAGGGGGAATTTGCACCCAGGAAGCCCAGTTACAAAACCTGTGTTCCCGACATCTATAATGAACCACCTCTCAATCTCATGCATCTGTGTTTCTGTACTTAAAATAGGCCTTCCCCAAAGTTATCAAAGAATGATAAAGACCCTTGGGGAAGTATGCTCAGTGGAGCCCTCCCCACTGCATCCCCCAAGATCTTCTCCCTTCTCCCTCCTTCCTCGATCCCCCAAGACAATGAGCGTCCTGCCCTCTCCTTTTAGGACACCCTGCCAAAATCGCTCCTAGCAGCGATGACTACATAAAGCTTACTTATCCCCATATCCCGTGGCTAAAAGAGATCTTTAGACAACCTGCAACCCTGCGCAAAGGGTATATACATCTCTGGGAGACACACTGTGAAATAGACTGTGTTGATTTAACTAGAAATGCCCATTATCCCAAAGCAAAGAAAACCCAAGGCCACCTCTGCTTTCCCCACCCTCCAGCCCCCTTCTGCCCTCCCGCCCTCCACTCCGACTCTAATTCTGCACCTCCTATCTTAAATACATTAAAAACATAACCTATTCTCTTTTTTTAACTAAACAGGCTCAACTTGAGGTCAGCCTCTTCTGGTACACTGGCTCCTATTATGGAGAGAAGAAAGGAGATTGCTTTTAGAAAGAGAGAGGCTGCTTTTAATGACAGTTTCCGAACAGTGGCCTTTTGTACTTGAAGGGATTGACGATAAAGCTCACTGTCAACTGACAGTAACATCAATGTCAGAGCACAAAGGGACAGATGTCCCTCAATACAGGATCATCCCAGAGCCATTAACCAGTGATGGTCTGCTCTGCCATCTTGAAGGATGGCTGCTGTTCACTGAGAGAGAAGGCAGAGTTGGGGAGGAAAACTCTGTGTGTCTTTCCTAGCTGTATGAGCATGCATGCAGGTACACACATGCACACACATATGTGAATGCATGCACACAAGCACACACTCACACACTCCAAATCTGTAAAGTTATCCGTCATCACTTGGTGGTAAAGTGGTTTGGGTTTGCATCCCAAGTCTCTGCTGCATGCCTTTGAGAGAGTATCTCTGCTTCTCTCTGAGCCACTGTTCCCATCTGTTACACAGAAATGATCCCATAAACTGTGTTGATTTAACTAGAAATACCCATTGTCCAAA
This sequence comes from Graphiurus murinus, assembly GCA_004027655.1. Taxonomy (NCBI): domain Eukaryota; kingdom Metazoa; phylum Chordata; class Mammalia; order Rodentia; family Gliridae; genus Graphiurus; species Graphiurus murinus. Next base: position 5,659 of record PVLC010023421.1, read on the forward strand.
AACAATGAAAACCCAAGACCACCCTGGTTTTCCTCTCTCCTGCCTCTCACTCCCTCTTGCCCTCTGCTCCAATTCTTAATTGAGCACCTTCAATCCTAAATATGTTAAAAATACAACCTATTCTGTTTTTTCCCATAGGGTTGATTTGCTGATCAAATGAGGTGATTCACATAACAAGCTTGGTCAGTATCTAGATAAGCCAACCCAAGCCACCAGCACTGTCCTGTCGTCTCTTAGGAGTGCTAATGTGGCTCCGCAGACCCCAACAGCTTCTACCAGACTTTCTCATTCATGAGCGCAGTCTCTCCTTAATGCGTCTGGCAAGGAGACAGTGCATCTAGTTTTTTGACCATTTTACAAATGAGCTCAGACAAGTGATCTAATGGGCTACAAATCATACAAGTGACCAACTGGCAGAGTAGGGACCAGAGAGGTGACCAGCTGATTCCAGACCAGCGTTGTTGGATCCTCTGCTGTTTCTCAATCTGTGACAGGTTGGAGACTGTTCTACATCTAGAAAACTCTTAGGGGTCAGGGGAATGAGCGCCATTCTCTGAGTTTTCTAAGGCAGTGACAATTCCAAGAGCCTATTTTATTGTAAAAGTGGCCATGCCATTTATCACCTAAACCTGGATCTGTCTGAGCCTGGACAGGATGCTTGGAAGACACACATGAGCAGAGGCAGTAGTCGACAGACAGGGACAAATGCCCCCTTCCCGGTGCCCACACGTTTATGCCAGTACAAACCCTGGCTCTGCTTTCCGCAGCTGACTGTGGCATCTAGCAGTTTGCTCCCTGGCATGTTTTCTCAGCCCTGGTCCCTGATGGAATCTCCCCTCTTCCTTTGGGCTGATTCCTTCTCCAACCCTTGGCATTGGCACAGAGCCACTAATCACAGTCACACTCTTCTCTCCAGCCTCAAAGACTGGATGAAGAAAGAGAAGCTCAAAGCCACGCCAACTGGAGCCCTTCCCAGGGATTTTTCTCTGATGGCTGGCAAGCAAGATGGTCCTTCGCTGTGGGGGAAGGGGAGACCAGGAGGCGCCAATGACAAAGTGTTGGATTTGCCTGTTCCCTCTCCCTTGGCTACTTGGAAGACATCTGTCTTCAGCAGGGGAAAGTGACAACCCTCCAAGAGCTGGAGACAAGCAGAGAGTGGAGAAAGCACTGACAGAGGGGGTCCTGGCCCTGCCGAGCCTGCTGCCCACCCACAACACCGGAGGTCCATTCTCAGCTACACCCTTTCCTTCAACTACTTATTCAACTCCGTAGGCTGTCACAGTGGTCTACCCAGTCCTGTGAGCCAATGAGTCTAAGGTTATTGAGTTTTCGCTGTTTCTATCGTCAAAGCTAGTGGGAACGAGGATTCCATGACTTGCATTCAAAAGAATTCTAATCATACAGATAGCAAAATGGAGATAGAGATAAAACCTCTACATGTAAGTGCAAGAAGATTAGGAAGGAGACAGAAGGTAAACTGTATATTCTCATTGAAATAATTTAGGAGGTCTCTACAGGACTTAAAATGATGACCCCGGAAAAAAAGAAGAAAATGCCCCATGTCCTAAGAAAGCACAAAGGAGGTCTGATAAAAGAAGGACAGAGTCTGGCATGGTGGCACACACCTGTAATCCCAGTACTTAGGAGGCTGAGACAGGAGGATTGTGGATTTGAGGACAGTCTCAGCAACATGGCAAGACTCTCAGCAACCTAGTGAGGACTTGCTTCAAAACAAAACAACAAAAGGAGGGACTGGGGGTATAGCTCAGAGGTAGAATGCCACTGGGTTCAATCCCTAGTACAAGGGGAAAAAGATGATATTATTATGGAGAGGTGTGGTGTAGTTAGTGGCCTTGGCTCCAAATGAACCCTGGTCCATGTGTCAGTTCCCCTGATCAATGGCTGTGAGGGCTTGGTCAAGTCACCACAGCTCTCTGAGCTTCTGTGTATTCCTCTAGGAAGTGAGGATTCCAACACCTCTGAGGGTGATTAAGAGAATCATCAAGAGTCTCCACAAAGCACCTCCTACTACTTTTACACGTGGAAGGCTAATAATGAATATTCCTGATTATTAATGAGTAGGCAGCAGAGAAGTGGTCAGACTATAAAACCTAACAGTCCAGGCTCGCTGACTGCAGCATCTCTACAGGTGGAAAGCATATGCTTTGGTTGCCTTTAATTTGCTGTGGCCTGGCCCACGGTACAGACTCTGTGAACCGCTTAATAAAAATCCATGAATAGATAAGTGAAAACTTAACTCACTGGTGCAGATACGTAGCCTGAGAGGGAATGGTAAATCACCATAAAAAGCCATCATTGGTATCCTCCAGGAAAGTGGACCCGGCAAGGAATTCAGTGCCAGCATGTATTAATGAACTCTTCATGGTTGAATTTTTAAATATATTTTAGGAGGGAAAATCTGCAAGATAGTACAACAGAGGGGGAGAAAAAAAGTAAAGCAATCACTTCTAATTATCTTCATGAATCCACCTGACTTGCTTACAAAAAGAAGAACAGAGGGTAAGAAAGTGTCTTCCTCATTGAATCAGGCATGTATTTGTGAGCTTACTCATATATACTTATTAGCTTCAACTATGATTCACCAATGGCCTGCATCTCAGGGCTTCCCCAAATGAAGACATGATTGCTGCCAAGAAAGCCCCAAACAAGGGGAAGAAGAAGAACAATGGATTTGTATCAATGATCAAATATCACAAGGACCACACTGTGTTCAATGTTCTAAATCCCCAGAATGAGAGAGAACTGAGTCCTCGCTTTTCCAAAAAATGAGCAGAGTGTGACACGGCAGCCAAGGAGAAAAGGTAGATCCCCTAAGGAGGAAACAGCAGAGCAACAGAGGCAGGAGGCTAAGAAGATTGAGGCCATTTCCAGGTAGACTGTAGATTCTCTGATCTTCCTGGACAAACACTGTGTAAGATGAATGAAGCCCTGAGACTGGAAGGCTGGGTCGACCAGATGCCTGAAGGCCTCTATAACCAAGGAAAATGCAAGCATATGGTTTTCGTTCTAGGCAAAGTGGCAGGCTTCCAACACTTCTGATAGAGGGATATAACCATATCTGCATTTCAGGAAAGAACTTTGACAGTGAGGCAGACGGTAGACCAGAAGGGACAGTAGAGTGATAGATTTTTATGTGTTTTATATCAAGAAGGTAAAAATGTCTCTGGGTATTTCAGAAAGGATGACTATAGGTACAGAGATGCTGATAACTGCCCAAGAGAAGACTGCAGCAATCAGGAATCAAAGGGGTGGAGGGAGGGCAAGAAAACCCAACCCCAGTGTAGAGAGGAGAGAGTTTGACTGGTTTGCAGGAGTACAATATCCAGGGGCCCACACAATTCACACAGGGCCTCCAGTGCTCTCTCTCTCTCAACCTCCCAAATATATGCCTTCCCCTGCCCCGTCTTCCTCCTAGGCCAGCTTCTATCATGACATCCAGCTCCTCCAAGTTCCCCATCCCAGCTCCTAACCACTCAACTCAAGGGGCAGCTCCCCCAGCACTTTCTGAACTGAGTTGCACTGGCCTGCTTAGGACTAGGTACTCATACCTGAGCCACTAACAGAGGTTGGGGTCCGGGATGCTCTGACTGATCAGGCCTGTGTCAGAGGTGGATCTGCCCCACCCAACCCCACATGGACTGTGAATAAGGCAGGGGGCATCACAAGCTGTCACTTCTTGAAGGAGAGAGGACTGCTGGAGAGGTAGGCAAACATGGAAGGAGCTTCCTTTGGGAGCACAGGAGGGGATGGAACATGGGGACCTGAAAGATACTCAAATGCAGACCTTAAGCTTAAATGCAGCACTCTCGTTGTGAATGTACTGATGACAGACATGATCAGAATAAACTGTGAATACGATTTCCAAACCTCCCAAAGTACTTGGAATCTAAAGACTCAACCCACTTTTCTTCCAAGTTCTTTGCAAGTACAAAGAACAAAGTCTCCTTAAAAATGTGAAGACAGAGAGTAGAAATACAAGGACAAACAGTGCTTCTAACTCACCTCATCTTTTCAGATGAAGAGCTTGCTTCCAGGAACATGAATGAATACAAACAGATATATCTATACATACACACACATACACACACACACACACACACACACACACACACACACATACATAATATGAATTTTTGCAAGCACAAGTGTTGTGACTGTCATATAACTCTCACATAAACAGAAATATTCACCTTGGTTCACTGTTAACACTGACATTAACACTTTGAATCCACAGGACCCTTTTGAGTGAAGCTAAGTACTTGGCTTTGTATAAGGAAGGACACTACTGCAGTCTTTCCAAACCTATTCATTTTATGAAGTACACACACTTGTATTGTGACTAGTAGAGTTTTAACATGGGTTGAAAACTCAACTAACTCCTATATTCCTCAGTCACATAGTATAAAACAGATGTTATGCTAATACTTAAATCAAGTGATAGTTAGTCAGGCATGGTGATGCATTCCTGTAATCCCAGGACTTGGGAGGCTGAAACAGGAGGATTTTAGGTTCAATGCCAGCCTCAGCAATTTGGCAAGGCTCTCAGCAACCTAATGAGACTCTGTTTCTAAATAAGAAATTAAAAACTGGACTGGGGGTGTATCTTGGAGTCATAATGCCTCTGGGTTCATCCCCCATTCCAGAGAGAGAGAGAGAGAGAGAGAGAGAGAGAGAGAGAGAGAAACTCTCAGTAACCTAGCAAGACCCTATTTCCAAACAAAAAATAAGAAAAAAACTGGAAGGTAGCTAGGAGGTAGAACACCTCTGGATTCAATCCCTACCACCACCACCACCAACACACACACACACACACACACACACACACACACACACACACACAATGATAATTAAGTAAAATAATACATATAAAATAAAGGACCACAAATATGTGTCTTCATGTGCATAGCCCCAAACTGGATATAATCTAAATGTCATACAAAGGGATGATCGCATAAATGATGACCGAATTATACAATAAAACACTATGCAAACCTTAAATAGGAGCGATAGATCTATATCACAGGCTGATATAGATCCCCATGACAGAGAGACATATGATTAAATGCCAATAACACGATGCACAGCCATGGGCTTAGGTAGTTATACAAACACACATACACACACACACACACACACACATGTCTTACAGTGCTGATAATTTTATAAGCCTCTAATATATGCGCACATACTAAATATATGGAGATGTACATGACTAGGCATTTTATGGAAGGAAACATAAGAACCCACATCTGGGAGGTGAAATCTTTGCCTGGAGTAAAAAAGTAGATTTTATTCTTGTTTGAAACTCTTATATATTTTAACTCTGTAAAATATTGCTTGGTGTGTGTGTGTGTGTGTGTGTGTGTGTGTGTGTGTGTGTGTGAGTGTTTTACTGGGAATTAAGCCCAGAGGCTTAATTCTACCTCTGAGCTACATCCCCAGATCAATTTTTTATTTCTTATTTGGAAACAGGGTCTCACTAGGTTGCTGAGAGCCTCACTAAACTGCTGAGGCTGTCCTTGAACCTGCGATCCTCCAGTCTCAGCCTCCCAAGTACTAGTATTACAAGCGTGAGTTACCACACCCGGTAGCTTGATGCCTTTTTAAAGTGTTGGCTTGCACTGACCTCTCCCAATGCACCTGCTACTTCTCTCATCCATGAAAGCTGGGGCAGGCTCTCCTCTCCCGGAGCTCGGTCCATGGGCTCCTGGCCCTTTTTCAGATCATCACATTTGTGAGCACGGGCTGTGTTGTTTGGAATGATGGTAGCTGATTAAGAGAGTTGGGAAAGTACCCCCTGTAATTGAAATGCTCCTTTAATACATTTTAAGTGCCCAGCATGCTCAGCTCCCTTGATTGGTGTTGATTGTTTGCATTTGATTTATTTCCTTGATATCAGTGTTCATTAAGTTACTTAATATAATGGCCACCCCTTAGCTGTGGCTCTATTTAACTCTGCCTCTCTGGAAACAGTCTAATTCAAAGGTTGTTCACTTCAGGAGCGAGGAATGTGGATGTTACCATCCAAGAGCTCTGTATTGCTCCTAGAAACTACTTAGGAGGGAAATTATCTTTCAGAAGAATCTGTGGCAGTCAGGTCTCATTTCTTTTCAGCTGTTTATGTTTTCTTATTACTTTTGACAATTTATTAACTACCACAATGCACATTTGCTGTGCACCACTTGCAACACTGGGTTTGATCGTCCACATGTTAAAAGTCCACCACCCATGTGGACAGCTGGAGCTGTGCACACAACACTCTAGCAGTCTCCAGGCTGTCTGTTTTCTGTTGTTGTTGTTCTTGTTGTTTTAAATAGGCCTGGCATCCCTAGACAGTCCAACCGTGCCCCGTCACAATGGGAATTTTCTTATTTTGCTTTTTTCCTTCTGTCTGTCTCAGTAGAGGTGGGATGTGAGAATTTCTCTCCATTGGTTGTTTGCATTCAAACACTGTTAAGATTTGCTTTTGTTTCCCAGGAAGACAAGTAGGCTCCTTATGAAAGATTCTGTGCACACTGGCATTGATGAGGCTGACGGTGAACAAGAACTGTGGAACAGAGCAGGTGGTGGGAAGGGAGACCAATTGTGCAGGGGATGGAGAGGCATCAAGATGAGTGGGTGAAAGAGAAAGCATGAAGTAAGTACTGAGAACACCGAGCAGGCAGAGGTCACTGGGAGCCAACGGCAGACAGCGGCATAAGTCAGGGGAAATTGTATAAACATTTGCATATTTCTAGTGACAAAGCTCAAGTGCATCAAGACGGGGTTGGAGTTTTTGAAGTTTGATCGACTGGAATAAAAGAGCCCATAGGAGACGAAGCTAGAAGTACCCTGGACCAGGATGCTCTGGAGATGGGCACTTCCCTCCCCATAGAAACCAGGTTGTCAGGGGAACAGGATCATGGTAACTGAGAGTAACTGCCTGTGGTCCAGCAAGGCCAACCTTGAGGGAGGTCTGGGGTGAAGTTTGAGCAGAGATCTATATCCCCAAAATACAAGATGGTGAAAGTGTGAGAGGGTTCCAAAGAGTGAGCTTGAGCCCCCAAGCCTGAGTGTCGTGGGGCAGGAAGAAGGGGGGCACTCACTCCAGTGCTCTGGGGGCATCCCCTTGCACTCCCATGGTCCTCCCTCCTGCCTTGGTACAAATGCAGAGTCCATCCAGAGGCAAGAAGCAACGGGACTGTAAGGTAAGCTTCAGCTGTGTCTCAACAGGCTCAGAGACAATTAGCGCCCATGTAGAACACTCACATACAGGTTTTATTACAAGTAAAAAAAAATGTTCATTGAATATATTTGTCAAAAAAAATTTAAGGAGTTGGGAGAAGGAGAGTAATTTATTCTTAACAGGTAAGACTCAATAAACTTTTCTGTCATGTAACAGGTACTTGTGACAATTGTTCATTCCTCTGGCAGATACTGCATTTTTACCCCTAAGACACTGTGAGCCACCATGGGACAATTATCTGGACACAGACTGTAAGAAAAATACGAAATCAACTTGGGGAGATTGAACATGAGTATCAAAGTAAAATCAGGATGGCCATCATTTAGTGACCTAGCGGGTATTCTACCTCCTGCACTCATTTATTCAATCAACAAATAAGAAACATGATGGTCAAAAGTGTATACAGTCAGCTCTGGTTTGTGGGTTCTGCAGGTATGGATTCAACCAACTATAGTTCAAAAGTACTTTAAAAAATTACACACACATATTTTTACTGTCATTATTTCCTGAACAATATAGTACAACTACTTATATTTACATTTACATTGTTTGAGGTGTTATAAGTAATCTAGAGATAATTTAAAGTATACACCAGTTGGGTGTAATGGCACACACTTGTAATCCTAGTACTTGGGAGGCTGAGACAAGAGGATGGCAGGTTCTAAGCCAGCCTCAGCAACTTAGCATGTCTCTCAGCAACTGAGTGAAACCCTGTTTTCAAATAAAAAATAAAATAGAGCTGGGAATGTAGCTTGGAGGTAGAATGCCTCTGGGTTCAATCCCCAGCATCACAAAATAATAAATACATAAGTAAACAAACAGTATCAAGTGCATAGGTTATATGCAAGTAATACAACATTTTATATAAGAGTCTGGAGCACCCGCAGATTTCAAGGTCCTAAAACCAACCCTCCACGGACACCAAGGGATGATTGTACCATCACACAGATGAAGGTGGGTAGTGCTTAAGACAAGTTTCCTGACACCAGAAGTTCTCTCCTCAGATTCCATGAGAGTCACTCAAACAGCAAGCTTGTGCAACTTAAGGATGCCCAGGCATAAACTCCTGGGATGTTAGTTTATTTAGTTCAGAGTGGAGTCATGTTTTGATGGATTTTTTTTATACTCTTCCCAAATGATTCTAATTTGAAGGCAGGGTCGAGAACCACTAATAGATACTTAATGACACTTGATCTGGGTCTTAAAAGCTATGGATAAGATATGGACAGATGAATAAATCAAATCAAAGTCCCATAAAACTCATCAATGACTTTATTTTGGGATGATTCCCACCAAGTGGCAAGGCATCCTAGGAGGTGGGTGGCTATTTCGCCTCCAGCTCCAGGGAGGCAGGAAGGAGCGGGCTTCTAGGCACTTGTACTGTGATAGAGGTTCCTGGATTAAGGGCAAACCCAGACAGGGAGTTTCAGAAGAATAAATTGAGTTTGCAAGAAAGGCAAGCCCGTCATTATAAGATGTCTTACTGAGCCACAATTTCAGCGTGGGTGTAGACCCAATGCATCATTGTAATAAGCAAGGTGTTGACACCTTGTATGGGTTGGGCGCCTATAAACATCCCTAATTTCCAACAACTCCAGGGGACAGGTGTATGTTTTCTGGCTTGACAACTGGGGAAAGTGGGGCTCAGATAGGTGAGGCAATGCATCCCAGGTTACCTAGGTATGAAGGGGTGGGTTGGGCCTGGCATCCTGACACTCCACGCAGCCCAGGCACCATGGCCTTCAGACCTTCCTCCCTGGGGACCTGGAGTATCCCTCCATCCCTACCTCTGCAATTTCATGAATTCCCCTTCTCAAAACAACACTCTTCTGTGTTAGCAAGATAACAAAGAGGGAATATATAACACAGTCTGGAGGAAGGTGTATATAGAATTAAAGCACCATTGCCAATAAGATTTTAATGACTGCCATTATTACGGTTCCAGTAGAACAAAGGCAAATTTGAAGCATTGTTTAGATATGGTTCATTTTGTTGAGGAATGATTTGGATAAGTCATTCCTTTTGCCTTCCTCAATGGTCAGGTCCTTTGAGTCTGTTTAGAGATGGAAAAGAATGTGCTGACCAGCAACAGGGATTTGAGGTCAAGGAGGTCAGGATTTTGGCCTCTGTGCTTCAATTAACCATCTGGATGACCTTGGACAAGTTGCTTATCTCTTCTGAAATCCTACTTCCTCACTCCTGCAATGGGGATAAAATATCCAACCTCATAGAGTTGTCATGATCGGTAAATATTTTAAAGATATATGTTCCCGGTGCACACAAAGCACCCGGCATAGTTAAAGGCTAATGTTAGCTTGGGGAGTCCCCTTCTGTCTGGTGCTGTGGTAAGCTCTACATTGGAGGATATTCAGAGATCAGTGAAGTCAGTGCTCTCTTCCACCAATAAGATCAAGGCAAGCTCAGGGGCAGGAATTCTCCCAAGGTCAAGGTATTGGTACCAGCATTTGAATTCAGACAGGGTGGACTCCAGAACCTGTTCTTGTAACCCCCGAGGCATGCTGAGCTCAACACTAGCCACCTTGTTCTTTTTTAATAGAGAAATCGGCTGTGGCCTTCTCTTTGGATTTTTTTTAACAACTAAATAAATGATGAAATTACAGAAACCCTACTCCAGTGATTGGCTTTCCATTCCTGGTTGATTTTCTCAGCATCCTTCTGTCAAGATGTGGTATCTCAGGACACAGACAGCTGGGCCCAGGGAAGGACAGGAAGGATTCCTATATCCTTGGTCTTCCTGTGGTGCTAATTGTGTGGGAGGAAAGAGTTATACCTTGAGATTCTTTGTGAAGGTCAGGTCCTTCTCAGATGTGAAGGTCACCTTGGGAGACAATTGGCAACTCAGCCAGGCCAGCAGAACCTTGCACTTAGAATACAAGAAGATCCACCATGGATTTAAGGCCAGGAGCTGAGGCAGAAAGAATAGGGGAGCTGGGTGTGGTGGCACCCCAGAATCCCAGCTACTTGGGAGGCTGAGGCAAGCAGATTAGGTTTTCAGCCAGCCTAGGCAACTCAGTGAGACCTTGTCTCAAAAATAAAAAGTAAAAATGGCTGGGGTATATACAGTTCAGTGGTAGAGTTCCCATGTGGTCAATCCCCAGCATCAACAAAAACAACAACAAAAAAAAAGTGTAGGGGGAGGAAACAACTTAATAGAGGCAGCTGGGGGCAAATGATGTAACATAAACCACAAACTGAACTCACCAATATCTCTACCGATTCCCCAAATCTTTCTTCTTTTATTTTATTTTGAAACATAGACTCACAAGAATTTTCCAAAAGCAATGTCCAGTGTTTCTGTGTACTACTTACTCAACTTCTCTCAGTGGAAGCATCTTGAATAACCGTGGAGCAAAATCCAAACTTGACGCAATCTATGGACCGTGTGTGTGTGTGTGTGTGTGTGTGTGTGTGTGTGTGTGTGTGTGCGTGCGCACATTTCCGTGAAAATTTATCCTGCCTAGAAATTCACATAGCCACAACCAAAATCAAGACAGGCAAATCTCCTTTACCACTCAGGACCTCCTGGTCTTCTTCCTGCCCAATCTTCTTTCTCTACTTAAGTTTACAATGCCGCCATCTGCTTTGTTGCCCAGGTAAGCACATGGGAACAGTTACTCTCCAGGTCTTCTAAGGCACAGAAACTGCCCACCCCACAGATCCATCCTCTGGTCCTGCTCTTGATGCTGCAACACAGTCCTCCCCTGTCTCTAGGGACAAAGTTTGTCACTCAGAACCATTTCTTATAGCTATGAGTTACCCAACACCACCATGCTAAGGGCAGAGAGTGTAAGCTAAAAGCAATAGCCCCTGCCTCTGTGGGACCTAGAGTTTTGGAGGGCAGAAAGATGATAAAGAATAATTAAATATATGTAAATTTACAACTGAGATAAATGTCAAAAAAGAAGAGATGCTTAATATTAAGAGAGACAGTGGAGATGGAATTCTGCCTCCCTAAGGAAGAAACACTAGACAGGGAGCAGGGGCAGATATTAATTGGCCAGGCTACATAAGTGTATGGTGAGAGTCACTGGGGCTCCATGGCCAGTGTGATGTACTGAAGGTGGGATTTTAATAGGAGATGAGGTCAAAGGGGCTCCTCTCCTTGTAAATGGGTTTAAGATACTAATAAAAGGGGCTTCACACAGCCATTGGTTTGCCCTTCACTTCCATCATCTAGAACACAGCGTTCTTCTCTCCCAAGGAAGTGGCATCTGCCCAGGTGCCATCTTGCAAGCAGAAGGCAGCCCTCAGCAGACAACTCAGCCCACCAGAGTCTTGTTCCTGGACTTCCCAGCCCAAGAATTGTGAGAAAACAAATTTCCATCTCTTGAAAATTACCCAGTGTCAGGTATTCTGTTTGCATGGCACAAAATGGACTAAGAGGGAAAAATAAAAAGGTTTGGAAAACTTCCAAAGAGAGCAGACAGCATGCAGGGGCCAGGAACGTGGAGGAGGGTGAGGCACAGAAAGCTCCAGGCGGCCAGCTTGGGGAGGGAGCAAAGGGAAAGACTGGAGGACCAGGGCCATGTCTCTTGAGACCTTGCCAGCCGCAAGCAGGAACTGTCTCCTCCCACAGAGCAGTCCCTGAAGGTTTCCTGTGGGGGTAGCATTTGTGGAAGCTTGGGTGGCAGGGGGGGACAAGTGGAGAAAGGTTCCAGCTCAGCCAAAGGGTCAGCAGTAGCCGGGGGCACTCACCCACAGGATACGTGGGTTTGGATCACGATGGTGCAAATCATGGACCTGGGAAAAGTTGATGTAACATCTCACTTCAGTAATTTCCTGGTCAGTCTTCCCTCCAATTCAAACTCATCCCCAGAACTGTTAGAATGGCCCTGCCTCAAGACCACTGATGTCAGTGAGTTTGGGATAAATTTCCAAAGCAACTTCAATCCATAGCATGCTGTGTGACCTGTGCTACACTGGCTCTCCAGCCTTACCTCTTTCTGTTGTCCCCCCTCCCCCCAGGGCCCTATATGAATCTCCCTAGTGGACTCCATTGGAGAATGTGGCTATTATAGCTAGATATAAAATGTCACCTAAAGAACTAATTTATTAATATCCAGGGTTGATATAAGGGAGTCATGAGGGTTTTAATCCCAGAACCATTGTACTGGATTTACCTAGGTGGTGCCCAGTAGGCTGGTAGGGTGTGTCTGAGGGAGGTGGATCCCTGAGAGTGCTGCCTTCTAGTTCCTCCTCCCCCTGCTTCTAGCCACCATGATGTAAGGAGCTCAGTCCACGTGCTCTCCCTCTCCCTGTGTTCCTCCACCATATGCTGAGATCGGAAGTCCCCAGCCTCACATGGACTAAACCCAAAACTGTGAGAAAATTAATCTCCTTTCCTCTAAATTAAATGGTCAGTCTTTTAGATGATAGCTGTAAGAAGGCTGACGGATACAGTGGCTGAGCAGAGCATGCAGGATTCGGTGGGTATGGCTCCCCAGGGTTCACACAGCACAGCTGCCCCGGCCATCCTAAGAGTTTCTAACACCTCGCTCCCTGCAGAGGGAATTGATATCATCATGGGGTGAGGGTGCTGGATATGCAGTAGTCAGTCCTGGGCCCGAGACAATACTGTTGACATGCAGCAGGTACCTTGAAGAGGCTCCTTAGCAATCCAGGAAGTTATGAGTAATTGTTATAAAATAATTCATGGATTATTTTGAAAAAGGAGTTAGGACAGGATCGAGGAAAACACAGAGGCAGGCTGTTTCAAGGCTGAGCATTAAGCTCTAATAGGTCCTAAAGACTGGGATCTTTCTCCCCTGTCCTTGGTGATAACCCTAACATTATGGGAATGTTTTCCTGGACACCTCCTACGAGAGTGTCAATCTCAAAAGTAAGAGAGAGATCACTAAAGCCTTGTGTAGTAGTATGCCTGTAATGTCAGTACTTGGGAGGCTTAGGCAGGAGAATCACAGATTCAAGGCCAGCCTAAACAACTTGGCAAGGACCTTAGCAGCTTACCAAAACCCTGCTTCAAAATTAAAAATAATAATTATAAAAACAAATAATAATAATAATAATAATAATAATAATAATAATAATAATCGGGCTGGAGGTATACTTCAGAGATAGAATGCCTCTTGGTTCAATCATCAGTACAAGGAAAAAAAGAGAGAGAGATCACTAAGGAATAAGGTAGTGTAAAAATGACCACACACATCAGGATTTCACCAAGATGAAATCCAATTATAAAATCACCAGGACCCTCAAAGAGATGTCATATTGGGAAATAAAAAAGTGCTGAAAAATTATTCTCGCATTTGGTCCCATTATTCAAAAGAACATACATTTTTTTAAGGGAGGGAAACCCTCCATTTTTTGGAGAATTAGCTGCCATCCTGCAGCCCTAATTCCATAAATAGCCTTTAAGCATTCTGCTCGGTGACAAGGCACAGAGACGAGGTCCCTCCTGCCGTGACACTGCATCCGGCCGGGGCGCGTGCCACATTCTTCTCTCCTCAGGAAGCAAACCACTTCTGCTCTGTTTCCCCACTGAGTCCAATTACACGGCTGCCCTTGCAAAATGAGCACTTAGGCATTCAATCCTTTCTTAAGGAAATGGATCGGCGTGATTATTCTGGGAAACACAAAGCTCACTGAGGAATAGGGCAAATTACGAATTTCAGGAAATTTTGGTCTTTGTATATTAATCACACTAATAATATTGCAGATGTAAGAAGTACAAATCCCTTCCCCTTCCATGTGCAATTTGCTTTGCTTGATTCCTTTGAAGCAAGGGTACAGTGTCGTTTTGATGTATTTATTCCCTGCCTTGATTGTTTTCAATTATTGCAGGATTTAAAAAAAAATGGGACCAAAAAAAATTGGAAGGCTACAATATTTTTTCCAACTAGCAATAAAATATCTTGCTGGAAAATGGAAGGGTCATCAAAGAATAGCAAATATGTAGTAACATACATAACACTACTTCCTATTTCCAAGTCCAGGGCAGACATGAGTAATCAATCGTAGAATCCTAGGCAACAGACATGGCAAGTGGCCTTAGACTCATTTTCCCATAAAGCACTTAGTGGTCGATCAGAACTGGGGTCAGTAACCCAGGCAACAGGATTCTGGGTAGGCAGAGAACCTTTGTTTTGAACACCTGGTGCCTATGTGTGTCAACACCAGTAGGAGAAGCCACACCTTACTCCCCACTTGGTGCTCTTCAAAGACACCTACAAAAGGTACCCTGTCTTATTTTTCCACAGAGCTGGGTAGAATTCCTTCCATATTTGTGAGATTTTTTTATACAATATTCATGGCAATGAGATTTGCTCATGGGAATTTACATCACAGCGTTTGACCATAGAAGTTTCCACTTTAGACCTCCACTAAACACAGTACTTGTTTGTTCTTACACACACACACACACACACACACACACACACACACACACACCTCCACCCTGAATCTGTTCCTCCATTTCTTTTTGGTTTTCCTTTTTTTTTTTTTTGTAATGGTTGTACCCATCTCAGAATTAAGATTTCGGCTTACTTATCACTTTTCCAAAATATCTTTTCTCACCCTCTTGTCTATTATTGTGACTTATTTTTATGGTACTAGGGATTGAACCCAGGGGCATCCTCCCACTGAGCTACATATGCCATCCCTTTTTATTTTGAAATGGGGTCTCACTAAGTTACTTGTTACTGCTGGCCTGGAACATGCATTCCTTCCACCTCAGTCTCCCAAGTACTGAGTCGACTTATCTAAATGCACCCTCTTCTAGTCCATTTTTGTCTTAATGCTTGACAGGTGCAAATGGCTGCTGCTATGATAGTTTTATGATTCAGCATCTCTTCTCTCAGATGGCATGCTCCCAAAGCATCAGAGGGCCACATCTGTGTCATCCTCTGCCTCAGCCAGCCCTGCCTGGAGAAAGGCTGGCACACGGTTTAGTTGGGGAGTGCAGTGTAAATGCCCTGCAGCCTCCAAGTGCACTCCTTTGCATTTCCATCCTATGGCTTGGTTTTAGATACACCCACATCGAGAATGTCCTTGGGCATCACCGGCTGGAAGGTCACAGCCCAGGGATGCGGTTCTCTCCTTAAGGTGCCTGCATGACACATTCGATCACTTGGGTGAATTAAGGTCCGACGAGCTGTTAGAGGGGAGAGACTGAACTTCCAACCCTGGCTGCATCTCTGACCTCCTCAGGCTTCTGCCCAGTTGCTCCACTCAGCTAACCCTAGTCCTGATTGCTGAACCATGGAACTGTGAGCTGAATTAGGGGTTGTCTTAAGCCTCTGAGCAGGGAGCTGGTTCAACATAGCAGAAGCTACCTGACACACCACGAGGTTGAGGGTGTGGATTCTAGACTGGGGTGCTGGGTCTCAGCGCTGTGCTGACAAACTGTGATCACAGAGTCATTTATTTCAGCTTTTGTCCTCTCTTGCATAAAATAGAGATGATAGGAGTACCTCCCTTACAACTGGAGTGATGCTGTTATAATTATTAAAGGGGTTAATACTCACAAAGTACCAGGTACTCAGTAACTGCTCAACAGATATTGGTGATTACAGTATTGTGATTTTTTTAAATTACAAAGATTCACTCCCATCACTAATTTCTTGAATTTATCTTTTTTTATATTCTCAGCATTTTGTTTGTGCAAAAAGAGAAGCTATTTGTGTACTGCCAGAAAGTCTTTTGCAAAGAAGATAAGGTAAGAATGCATTTGTTATTACCTACAATTTCCCATCATTATTTCCTTCATATAAGCATAGTCCTGACTTAAAAGAAGATTTATAGTCAAGTACCCTGGATAAAGGGGATTTTGTTGTTGATGCACTGAATTTACAAAAGGAGAATTCTGTCTTTTCTTGTCCTTTAAATAAGGGACTATGATCACTTTCACCAGAACAAATAATAGTCTAAAATGTGTGATAGGCTACCTGCCATGTTCTACAAAAAGAAAAATGCCCACTCTTAATTTTAAAGACCACTACGTTTACAATGCCCATATTCTATATTTTAAAATATTCACCTTTCCACAGTGGAAATAATGTTTTCCATCAGCAAAATGGTAACTAGTAAAGGAAGTCTTCATTCTGTAACCCTAGCCCCTTAGTCTTAAAAATCTGGAAGCAAATCAATATTTACAGTTAGGTCTGTAGATTGCATTAAATCCCTACACATATTACACTTTTTCTGGCTCTTCTCCAGGAAGTACTATTAGTTCATGCTCCATTTTCCTACATGAATAAAAAGCAAATGGCAACTTATCTCTTCTTTCATGAGCTGATCATAAAGCCAAAAGCCTTTTATGAGTGTCACTTAACCCTCCTAAGAGACAGGATGAGCTCTGCCCATTCCGGACTCAACACACATACGCAGCACAGAAGGCAGGGTAGAAGTGGGGAGATGCGATACAGGAGGAAAGCAAGATCCAGGAAGGTCCTTGTAGGCCAAAGGCCACCCCAGACCTTGTGGCTGAATCCTGGGCTTGCGAAGGGGTTTAGAGTCCAAAGTGGCGCAGAGGCCATCCAAGCTGAGTCATCTCCTCCTCGGAGAAAGAGCTTGGCCTCTGACTTTGGTTCTCTTAATAGTGACAGCAACCCTGGGAGCTTTACAAATGGCCTTTCAGAGTGCAAACTGACACTGTGGCCTCTAGAGGGGTGTGAAAAGGAAGAGGGTGTCATTTATCTTAAGGACCTCTCACAGGTTGACCCTTCATCGTGACAGAGCCTGTCAGTAAGGGGCCAGGGGACATCCATTCTGCATGTCACATCCACCTCCCAGTATTCTGAGAGCCCCAGGAAAGGAGAGGGACATCAGTGAAAATAATAAAGTTATGGCTAGGTAGAGAATATCCCCTGAATAGCGCAGGTATTAATGTTCAGAGTCAATATAGTTAAGTTATTAGGGTTGAAATCTCATCAGAAGACAAATCCACTGCGATGGATGTGCTGGCTGGTGATCTAGGCCAGTGGTATGGCTGGAGAAGCAGCGTCCTTGGGGTTATTGACTTAAGGACTGTGCTTTTGCTTCCATCATGGGAGTGGAGCCTTCCTCTCTCCCTTTCTCTGCTTCTGGTCGCCATGTGCTGAGATCCACAAACCCTGGCCTCACACAGACTGAACCTCAGAATCTCCAAAAAGCCATGAGCAAATAAATCTTTCCTCTAAGTTGCATGGTCAGTTGTTTGGGATTATATCAGTGATAATGTTGACTGAGGTTATTGACAAACAAAAATTGTGCACACATATATATGTGTATATAATGTATAGGTTTGTCAGTATAATACATTATTTTGAAATATTTGTATATATCTTGTGGAATGACTAAAGCAAGCTAATGAATATATGCATAGCCTCATATACTTTATTTCTGGTGAGAACACTTATCATAGCCTCTTAGCAATTTTCAAGAAACAATACAACATCATTATTAACTATAATTACCATGCTGTGTCACAGATCTCTTGATCTTATTCCTCCTAACTACCTAACTACAATTTTATATCCTTTGGCCAACATCTTCCCAACCTCCCTTCCTCTCCTCACCCCAAACCCTGGTAAGTACCATCCTACTCTGCTTCTAAGAGATTGATTTTTTTTTTTTTTTGCACTCCATATACACATGAGATCATGCAATATTTGTCTTTGTGTAGCCGGCTTATGTCATCTAACATAATGTCTTTCTGGCTCATCCACGTTGTTGCAAATGACAGAATTTCCTTCCTTTTAAGTTGAATAGTATTCCCTTGTTCCATGTGTGTATGCATGTGTCCATCACTAAACCCTTCAGTTGATTCTATATTTTGGCCATTATCAACACTGCTGCAATGAACATGGAGTGCAGACATCTCTCCAACTCTCTAATTTTTGTTTCCTTTGGATATATACCCAGGAGTGGGATAGCTAGATCACAGGGTAGTTCTATTTTCAATTTTTTTAGTAACCTTGATACCATTTACCTCATCTTGTATTAAACACAAAGTCCAAACCATCTGTGTATGTGAAAGAAATAAGTCAGTTAAGGACTGCTTTATAGCCAGGCACAGTGGCACATGCCTGTAATCCCAGTACTTGGGAGGCTGAGACAGGGAGATTGCAGGTTTGCAGCCAGCCTACCAATTTAGTAAGAATTGCAGCAACTTACTGAGACCCAGTTTCAAAATACAAAGTAAAAAATAGAGCTCAGGGTATAGTTTAGAGGTAGAGAGCCCCTGGGTTCAATTCTCAGTACCACATACACACAAAAATAGGACTGCTAGAGTTAGTAAACACATGTCTATATATCTGATCCCAGAACTGAAGGTTGGAGTTGGCAACTGCCCTTGTAGAACTCAGATTCCTCACCATCCCTTCCTGTCATCCAAAATGTCTCCCCGATCCATAGTCCTAAAATGGCTGCTGCATTTTCTGACCAGTGAGAAGAAGGACGAAGGAGGAGGTGAGGGAACGGGAAGGGAGAAGAGCAAGCATAGGTGACCCAAGAGCCAAGTAGCACCCCCACTCTGCAGACTTTTGCAGACCATTCATTCTGTGGCCGACCCCGCTGCAAAGATCCCTGGGAAGTCAAGATTTGTCACTGTTCTTTACTTCTGTCTCAAATGAACACACTGTCTTCTGAAGCAAAATAGACAAGAGTCCTGGGGTAGAACAAGGGATCTCCAAAGGGAGTCCCCAGACTGGCAGCAGAATCAGCACTAGAGAACTTGTCAAGGATTCCAATTCTCTGACTCCACAATGACTTATGGAATAATGTTCATCCTAGGGGTGTGTTTTCAGAGGGCTTCAGGGAAGCTCAGAATCACCCTGGAGTGAGGACTGGGGCGCACAGCTAAGTGTGTACCACAGAAAGGTTGAGGAACTAATAATGACTGTTATCTGCAAAACTCACACAGGAAACACAAGAGAGGAATTCACTATTTTCATCCCCCATGGTAAAGAAAAGGAAAGCGAGAGTTATATCCCCAATTGGCCAGTGAACAGAGACAGCAACATCCAGGTTCAGAACGCACAGATGAAGCTCAGGAGGAGAAGGCTCTATTAGACCCAGGCTCCCCGTGAGCAGTTCTTTAAACTTTTACATTATTATTACAATTCATGCATGACTCATTGACATGAGTGGCTTCTTAAATTCTTAGATTCTAGTGGTGCTTCTGCATGTGGCCAGAGTGGCTGGAATGGAGGACTTCTTTCCTTGGTCTCAATTTCACTGCCTGTGTAGTGGGAAGATGCTGGCAGACTCATTTTACTGGAAACACTAATCTACAAGAGGAACTTCATGCTCACTGAATTGGAATTAAGGGATTTTTTTTCTTTTTACTGGGAATTGAACTCAGGGGCATTCTACTACCAAGCTATGAACATATATATATACATATGGAATAATGTTCATCCTAGGGGTGTGTTTTCAGAGGGCTTCAGGGAAGCTCAGAATCACCCTGGAGTGAGGACTGGGGCGCACAGCTAAGTGTGTGCCACAGAAAGGTTGAGGTATATATATATATATACATATATATATATGTATATATATATATTTTTTTTTAATTTTGAAACAAGGTCTTACTATGTTGCTCAGAGTCTTACTAAGTTGCTAAGGCTGGCCTCAAACTTGTGATCCTCCTATCTCAACCTCCCAAGTACTAGGATTACAGGCATGTGGAGTAATGGGGATTTAAGCCAGTGCTTAACATTCTTAGAATAGTTATCACAGATGACCTTAAAGACCCTGATAAAAGATTGTCTTAAGGTCCCCGATGGTTAAGGACTCCATTAATCATCAGAAAGCATGGCTGCTGCATTTCT
>PVLC010023422.1:0-26117 GCA_004027655.1 Graphiurus murinus
CCATTGTGGGAACACTTGGCTTTGTGTTGGTAAGCCACGCTCCCAGGCAGGCAAGTCCAGTCAAGATGAACCTGAGCACTTGGTCCTGGCAGCCTTGCTCTGGGCACAGGGCACGACCCAGGAGAGGGGTGTAGCATTTGTGATGTTTATATTTCAGATGTCTCCAACATAGCCAATGATGTCAGAACTCTGGGCATGTATGGAGACACTGGAAGGGATTTTGTGTTGAAAGCAAAATTGCTCAAGCAGAAAGACAAGTTTTCCTTTCTACTGGGCTAGCTGGGTCAAAAGGAAAAGGAGGTTCTAGGTTTGTATCATGAAGTGCACCGACTTGGGTTTGGTTAGCCCAGGTAGGGGAAAACAGCAATAATTCCCCTCTATGTTTTCACCTGAGAAGAGAAATAATCTTCAGATACCCCAAATCTGATAAGGACCTGAAAACTTCTCATATGAGCACTGGATGGATACTGAGGACCAGCCAGGGAGCCTAACTCTTCAGTTTTGCTAAGAAGAGAAAAGCCTTGAGTGGAAGTATCTAGGCTAACAGTCAAGTTCAAGCTACATCAAGAATGAATTCCATCAGGGCTGATGGAGTTTTGCTTCTGGCATTATCCATGTTGAAGGAGGCTCAAGAGGAGTGTGGCAAACTGTCCAGAGACTGTAGGTATTTGTGTTATGCGTCTCGTGCTCAGTCTGAGGTGGCATCCTGTGTCTCAGGCATGGCCTAGGTTGGGAGGAGACTTGACCTCGGCATTTCCTCAGTGACCTGCCAGCCCCTGATGCACGGCTCCTGCAGGATTTTTTTAATTTAAACCCTGCAAAGAGCCCTTTGAGTGCAAACTTGCCCCAGCAGGCCTGTCTTACACATCCCTTTACAAATGTTTTCTTTTTCTTCTGAACGTGCTCTTTTGAGTGGGCACCCTTCCTACTCTCAGCCTCTTTTGTGTCAAAGTAAAATTGCCATCTGAGGCTGGGAAAGCGATCTTACATATATATCTAGTTTCCTTTGTAAAAACCTGGGAGACCTTCCCTTGTAAATATCTCCTTATAAAGGACATCTTGTTAGCATCTTCAAATTCCCAATTTTACAAACTATCCCGCAGACTGGCTCTAAATGTTTTGTGTTGCTGAGACAACTCTTGGTTACAAGAAATCTCTAGGCCTCCTGTTTTCTGAAGGCTATTTGTTTGCCCTAAAATGACCTCATTTATGTTTTTGTTTTGTTGTTGTTGTTGCTGGTACTGGATATTGAACTCAGGGGCATTCTACCTCTGAGCTACATTCCCAGCCCTTTTTTATTTTTTGTTTAGAAAAAGGGTCTCTCTAGGTTGTTGAGAGTCTTCCTATGTTGCTGAGGCTGTCCTCAAACCTGCGATCCTCCCATCTCTACCTTCCAAGTACTGGCATTATAAGCCTGCACCACCACACCCGGCTTATTTATTTTACAGAGGAGAAAACCATATCTTCAAAAGGGAAAGGCCAGGATCACAATGTAATTCAGTTAACACAGGTGGAAAACACTACATGCTCACAGCCTAGAGCTCTCATCTCTAGCTTATAGTGACTGAGCAGTTAGAAAAGTAGAGGACTAAGTCCCTGGGAAGAAATGACTCAGCAGACATCTTTCCATGCATGTTTTCTCTCTGGGTAAGAGAGGAAAGAATCTGGCTGCTCACTAGCAGTTCATTGAGGATTGGCTCCTGGGATCTGTCCAAGAGATGTGTTTAGACACCATGATTCCAGGGCCAGTCAGGGGTGCCTCCCCTTGTGGTGTAGGCTTTGAGTTGCTGCATTACCATACAAATCAAATTTGTATCAGGAATGATTAAATAATTAACTTTATTTAATCATTATCACCATGTTGACTTGGGCAGGTAGGCAAGAGAGCTAGATAAGAGATAGAGATAGAGATAGAGACAGAGAGAGGAGGAGAGAGAAAGAAAAAGAAAGGCATCATAGATGAAAATGTTACAGAAAAGTCATTGCTATTTTTTTCATCTTCTTATATGGGCAAGGAGAAGCATGATCCCTACCAATCAAGATTTCTCAAATTTAGTAGGAGTTAAAAATTAAACACCAGACTAAGCCTGTCACAGGGAAGATCCTGGCAGCTCCAGAGCTTCAGCAAACCCAGAGTTTGTTGACATATCCAAGATTTTCTGTTTTGAAGTGAAAGGCTTAGAACTGTCTGGGAGCAAAAAAGCTGCCTGACACATAACTTTTGAAAAATGTTTTCACCTCCCGTATAACTCCCTCATTCACTTCTGTATCTACTGATAACATGGAGTGGCAGCATGTGTATTGGTTCCTTACCAAATACTCAATCAAGGGTAGCAGTGAAGAGAACAGGCAAGAGGAAGGGAGAAGAGCTGATCCCAAGCAAAGAGAAGGGGAGGAAGGGAAAGAGGAAGATAGGAAAATAAAAAAGTGGTTCCGCCCCATCATCATTATTATTTTTCATTCTTGTTAAAGTTGCTTGGCACATTCTTAGAGGCCGTGGGAGCCTTTTCCTTGAAAACCAACTGGATGTCTAGACCAAGCTTAAAAGCATCTCTTTAATTATAGCCGCAGAGATGTTCCTCTTCCCTTTCATCTGGGGACTTTGAGTAGCTAAGCTCCTGCCCTCACCATTATCTCCTGAAAGGTTATACGTGCCACATCGCCATTCAGTTTGTGCATCCAAACAGAAGCCTTAAGCATTTTTCTTTTATTTAGGTTGGCACAGTCAGCCAGGGGGTGTGACTTTCTTCTCTTGTCCTTTTTTTCTTTTCCTCCCATGAGTAGATTTCACATTAGTGTCCTGCTCTGTGCCAGATATGTCCTTCAGGGGACCATTCACTTCAGGGAGCTTCCTTGAAGGGGCCACAACTCTGCTCTTCTCTCTCAAAAGATGCAAACTGGAGCCAGGCACAGTGGTGCACTCCTATCATCCCAGTATTTGGGAAACAGACAGGAGGATTGCAGGTTCAAGGCCAGCCTCAGCATCTTAGTGAAACGCTCAGCAAGTTAGTGAGACCCTGTTTCAAAATAAAAATTTTTTTAAAGGACTGGAAGTACAGCTTGGAGGTAGAATGCCCCAGGGTTCAATCCTTAGTACCCACCCCCCCCAACACACACACACCAGGAAAATATTTTCTATTCTCTCCATGAATTTAGCTCATTTTAAAGCTGACTCCACTGAGTTTCAGACTGCTACAGAGTATTTCTAAATGATTTGCAACAATTACTGAAGTCAGTTAATCTCCACAAATTTTCACGGAGGATCATAAAGTGCATTGTGTAGTAACAAACCAATAATCTTCACTGACTTCTCAGAGGCCACACAGCAAGTTGGATAAGAGCCAGTTTATGAATCATTAGTCTGGTCTCCTGATATTAGGATAGATTTGCATAGAAGCAACTTAAGAATTAACATGGATAGGCCTGAAGTAATAAAATAAAAGATATATAAGAATGTGAACTCTTGTAGCATTTAGAAAAGTTTGATCAAATTATTAAATCAAGCACAAAGATATACAAATTGATTGGATGACTTTAGGACATAGTTAACTCTGGCTATTGGGTGCTAATTATTCATCTTATACGAAACTATCTGGTTTTAATTTTACTTTTTTCATCCTGCTGCCAGATTTCTGTTTAGATTACTGCTTAAAAGTAGGATATAGACAAGAGAAAAGAAAACATGTAACTCAAATATGCTCATTTTTATCCTGATTGAATTTTTTGAAATAAAGGTAGCCATGAGGAATTATAGGTGGATTTCAATTATATGAGTCTTATTTGTATATATAATTATATGAGTTATATTTGCATAAACAAAGACCATGCCATGATAAACATAGTGAAGGCAACTCTAATCCAGTTAGACCTCTCACAGAAGTGAGATGCTGCCTCTGTGGATAGTATAGTCTGTATCTGTTGTGTACTCTGACAACTTTTATCTCAACGGTAGTAACAATCTTATCAATAACAATTCATATTGGGGGGGCTTATTTTCTATCAGGCATGAGATTTGTTATTTTATACTAATTATCATGATAATCCCAAGGCAGATTTTCCTAGTTCCAGTCCTCCCTCCCTTCCTTCCTTCCTTCCTTCCTTCCTTCCTTCCTTCCTTCCTTCCTTCCTTCCTTCCTTCCTTCCTTCCTTCCTTCCTCTTTTTGTGTGGTACTGGGGCCTCAACCCAAGGGTGTTTTACCTCTGAGCTACACCCCTAGCCTTATTTTTATATTTTTAAATTTTTTAAACAGGGTCTCACTAAGTTCTGAGGCTGGCCTTGGACCTGTGATCCTCTTGTCTCAGCCTCTCAAGTGCTGGGGTGATAGTTATGCACCACCACGCCTGGCTCCATTTTCCACAGGAGGATCTGGGCTCAGTCACAGTGCCAGGTCAGAGTGCTGTCTTCCACTGAGATTCTCCACCCAGTCCAGCCTCCAGTAGAAACTGCCTGGGTTCTGGGCAAGGTAGCTGCTCCAAGACTGGCTCAACATCACAGGATGGCAAAAGTTTGAAACCAAGTATGCAACACCAGAATCATGGGATATTTGAAAGGGCTCCTACTTCTTTGAATGTTACAAATTAATCTGAGTTTGAAAGTAGAAACTATCCTCAATACTAACATATATGGTTGCTATAGTTTAGACCTTTTATACAAATTTAATTCATTATTATTATTATTATTATTATTATTATTATTATTATTATTATTAATCTTTTGGTACTGGGGATTGAACCCAGGGGCATTCTACCTCCAAGCAACACCCTCCACTTATTTTATTTTATTTTTTTGTGGTACTGGGGATTGAACTCAGGGGCATTCTACCTCCGAGCTATACCCCCAGCCCTACTTTTTATTCTTTATTTTGAAACCGAGTCTCACTAAGTTGCGGAGTGCCTCACTAGGTAGCTGAGGCTGGCCGCGAACCCGGATCCTCCCGTCTCAGCCTCCCGAATGCTGGCATTACAAGCGTGCGCCACCACGCCCGGCCACTTATTTTATTTTATATTTTGAAACATGGTCTTGCTAAGTTTCTGAGGCTAGCCTTGACCCTGCAAGCCTCCCAAGTACTGGGATTACAAGCATGCAACACTGCACCTGGTTTATAGCTTGGATCTTGAATCCCCCAAAGGCCCATGTTTTGAAGCCTTGGCCCCCAGCCTATGGCTGTTGGGAGGCAGTAGCACCTTTAAAGGGTGGGGCCTAGTTCGAGGAAGTTAGGTCATTGGGGGTATGTCCTGGAAGGGGATATTGGGACCCCTGCTGCTTCCTCTCTTTCTCTTTCACTTCTTAGTAGCCATGAGGTGAACAGGCCTTTTCTGTCACGTGATGTACTGTGCTACCACAGACCCAAAGCAACAGGGCCATTTGGCATGGACCTCTGAAACTATGAGCCAAAATAAATCTTTGCTCTTTTTAGTTGATTATCTCAGCTATTTTATCACAGTGATGGAAAACTGACTAACTCAGTGTTTATCAAGCATTTAAATCTGGAATTGGGTCTTAGTTCAAATCCTAGTTCTGTTACTTTGTAACTGTATAGCCTTGGATATGAGTTTTTCTAAGCTTTCATTTCTTCATGTGTCAAAAGGGATGTCATGTTTTAGCTACATCTTTGAGTTGTTATGGGGATTAATTGAGATAATGTTTGTAAAGAACTTATATCTGTGCCTGGTGCCTAATAAGCCCTCAGTAAATGTTAGTATTATTATATCTCTGTAGTACAAAGCAGACCTTAAGAATATGTCATTATCTTGAATTAATTCAACATACTCAGACAATTTAGTAAAGATAAACCCATTATCTAAATTATATAGACCCTTCTAGTTATGTGATGCATGAGCTTGTAACTACTGTAAGAAGGTGAACATCATGTCATAATTATCTTCCTGTAGCTTAAACAGCCTGACTTAAACCATGCAAAGCAAAGGGATTAAGTCTTGGAATTTCAAAAAAGTAACACAGTAATTTTATAAAACAAATGGGACATACTAATTAAATTATATCCAATGTAGATTCCCAAACAACAAATGAAAACTGGATATGCTGATTCTGGGGTGGGATTTAATTAGGACCACAGAGGCCCAGGCCTGGGTTTTTCTCTTGAATAATTTAGGAGAGAGAACATCCACTTGTTTATTTGCTCATCCATTCAATCATTCTCTCTTCTATTCATGAAACAAATATTTATTGAGTGCCATTAAACCACACTTGGATGATGCTGGGGACACTGGGGTTCACTCCACCACTGGAGGTAGGAGGAACAGGAAGAAGCACACTTGTGTTGATGAGAACTGCTTGCTGGACCACTTCAGGTATTTGGAGCTTGAAATAAATTTTTATTATTGTAGTAGGGTCCCTGCTTGATTAGCAGTGACACTCACATAGGAATCAGATACATTGGAATACATTGAGAAGACCAAAGAAAAGAGTCATCAAGTCCTTGACTACAGACACTGTGTAGCCTCCCAAGATAAAATCCACCTTAAAGGAAGAGACAGCAAAGGTTATTCTTTAGACCCAGTAAAAGTGCTATAGCTCTGGGTCAGAGTGCGGCCTTTCATTGAGACTACTCCCCCAGCCTGACCCCAAGTTGCCTCCTATGGAAGTTTGCTGCTAGTTAAAAAGAGAAACAATGGAGGAAAAAAGTCCAAGAAGAGTGGGTTTCATGTGCAAATCCCAGGAGACACTGGTGCCGATGCATACGCAGCATTACTCGGAGGCCAAGGTAGTAGTAACAAAAAGGACTTAGTCCTTATGCCTTAACGCACATTCTGCACCCAGCATGCCTTGGATGTATTTGGAGCTCCAATTCTTCAGGCACCAGCCCTGTGTTGGGCACACCCCCCAACAGGAGGCGGCAACCACAGCTTTCATAGCAATGGAAGACAGTACCCCTAAAGTATTGTTCTGATGGCTGGTCCTTAGTAAGGTTGTTACAAGGTACCCTGCATGGCCCTTCCACTCTGAGCCCTGAGTGGTAATGATGAATATAATGAGCTACAAGACTACTAGTTGTCTTGCTCTTGAGTGAGACCCTTTGTGCAGAATTTCAGAACTAGTTGAGAGGACAGGAAGGTCTATGTCCTTTCTTCTTAAATTTGGGTCAGCTCTAAGACTACTTTGACCAATAGAATATGGTAGAAAAGAGGCTGGGCCAGTTTCTGGGCCCTGGCCTTATGCAACTCAAAGCATTTCTTACATTTTGAAATGCTTGCTCTAGGTGTCCTGAGCTGCTATGTAAAAAGTTTGACTATGGGAGTTGTCAGGCTCTAAGAATGCAGGCCATGTGAAGGGGCCCTGGAGGGTGAGAATCCCTTTTATGGAGGGGGTGAAATGCCCAGAAGCATTGAGGTGCTAGACAGGTGAGTTTAAAAAAAATGCATTGGAATTGACCATCCAGCTCCAGCTGCCCAAGCTGACTATGTTTTGAAACCCTGATATTTTAGAGTTAGTTTGTTACACAGCAGAAGATGACTGGAACCAGACATCGCAGGGAAATGGTCGCAAATGCCAATGGTTCAGCATACAGGTGCTGAAGAATGAAATTTTAATCATTGCTTACTTTTTGCTTCCAGTTTGCTGTGACCTGGGAGAATTCAGATTACGTTCAAAGAGAAGAAACATTTCAAACAGGAAGAAGCATATCCACTGTGCTGTGTGGGTTTTCCTGCTGCCGTTTCGCTGTCCTGGCTCCTCCTGCATGTCCTTCTTCTCTGCTACCCCCAATGTGTGTGTTCACTTGAATCTAACTTTGGACTTCTCCCTTCTCCCACTTGGACATTACTGGCTCTCTTTGGCTTCAACTGCCCCTCTTGTACGATGGCAACACACACGGGCTTCGGCCTCTAGTTTCAAAGTCTATCCTGGGCTGCAGGTTCTTCCTCTGCACTGCCTGCAGATGCATTCTGGAATCTGAAACTGCCTTGTTGGTGCCTGAAACCTGGCATGTCCAAAATCAAACTCTTTCTCCACCGCAAGTCAGTTTCCCCACCTATCCTTCCAACTTCTGTTAGTGGTCGTCAGCCCTGAAGCCTCTTGAATTGCCAAGCCATTCTTTTCTGAAATATCTTTTTAATACATCCCTCTCTTTTCTCTGGTTGTTGCCTAGACTTCTGCAATATCCTCTCATCAGTTGCCCCACCTTATTCCATTGCTCCCAACTATGATCTAAACCAGTGTTTTCCTTACTGTGTTTGCAAACAATCAGAGGGTGATGAAAGTCAATTATAAAATGAAACAAATAGAATAGACTAAAACAGAGAGGAAAGTGTCCCTCTTTCATACAGAGGAAAGGTATTCAATTATTTAAGTTAGATTATTTGAATTGTTTCAGTTAAAAATATATGTTTGTACCAAGTTACAATGTAAAAATATTTCTTACTTTGGGTTGGATTCAAAGAAAGGTGGGAAAACTCTGGTTTAAACTGTTTGTCCTGGTCAGACTGATGCTCCTACAGTTCAGTTCTGGTCTGACTATTCTCCTACTCAAAAGTCTTTGGTAGCTACCTATTGCCACCAAAGGAAGTACCCCTTCTCACCCTTGGTCCCGCCACTTTCTGGACGTGGTCCAAACCTCCTACCCAACTTCTCTCCTACAACTTTTCTTCACAAGCTCCTACACAGAATGGGCTGAATATACCCCATGCTTTCTGGATTCTGGGTTTGAAAGTTATTCCCACTGCCTGCTCTGTTTTTTCCAAACACCAACTCTCATTTTTGTGCTAAAGAGGCAGCCTGGCATGGTGGAAAGGGTCAAGCCTTGGAGTCCCGCCAACCAGAAACTGACTCCAGACTCCGTCACTTACTGTCTTAACCAAAGGGGACCTTGTAGAACTGGCACAAAGATTACACAAGATAGCACACATAACACATTCACTACAATATATGGCAGCCAGTAGTATCCTGTTCAGGCTCTCTTGTAGCCAATGTCTCCAAAAAGACTATGGAGTGATACTATTTAATACTATGATCATAGAGCTAATGTTTATATTGTTCTGAGTATAAACAGTTATGACAATATTGGGCATGTTGAAGACACTCATGTTCTTCTTACTCTAAGCTTTCTAATTTTATTCTATTTTATATTCAGTGATTCTTATGCTTGTTAAATTTTGGGGGGAGCATACTTAATACTGCTAGATCATGGAATTTTTTTTAAAGTTATCTGGTATTTCTCTCAATGCTTAGCAAAATGAATTTCATATAGGAAGGGCTCAAAAAAATTAAGTGGAGCCAGGAGTGGTGGCACATGCCTGTAATCCCAGTACTTAGGAAACTGAGACAGGAGGATTGCAGGTTTGAGGCCAGCCTCAGCAACTTAGCGAGGCTCTCAGCAACTTAGTGAGATTGTATTTCAAAATAAAAATAAAATAGAGCTGGAGATGTAGCTTGAAGATCGAATATACCCCAGGTTCAATCCCCAGTACCACCAAAAAACAAAAAAAGAGAGAGAGAGAGAAAGAAAGAAAAATCACATGGAATTTAAAGTGAAAAGGCCACCATCTATCATAGTCAAACCAGAGGAAAGTTCTCCTCTGTGGGCCCTGCACAAATTCTTGAGGGTGAGTTCCAATTCTATTCTGGCTTCTATTCTGACTATTCTGACCTCACTGGACTGCTGCATATGTGTCACTTAAGGTTTGTATCCTCAAGGATCTCCATTTAGAATGGGAATGGACTCTGGCCTTACTGTTTCTTACTGTTTGCCTGAGAGAGAGAGAGAGAGAGAGAGAGAGAGAGAGAGAGAGAGAGAGAGAGAGAGAGAGAGAGAGAAAGAGATGAAGTCTATAAATTCTGTGTGGTAGTTTAGGAGAGTCAGCATAAATGTAGAAAGGAAGAATCTGAAACTAGTTATTTTAGGGAGGAAGGAGCCTTCAAATCTTGAAAAGTTGGAGTGAGTCAAATATACTCAAGATCAAATGTGCAAATCCCAGGACTGCATTGACTTGCTCCTTGTAGTGAATGCTCTTTTCCTCTTAATCCATTATGCTAATACATATGCCACATTTTATGAGGCCAAGGTGAAAACTAATCAGGCTCTATTGTAACTAAGCCTGTTTAGCTGACACATGACACCCAAATGGATTTCTAGCCCAGCAAATCAGGCCCAATGGTATCTGCTGGGCGGTGATGAATAATGAGGTAATCACAAAGGATTGTCTCACCAGGGCTCTGCTCTGCAAGAAGGTGGCAAAACAGGCTTCAGATCTGAAGCTTTAACCCTTTTTTACTGGACATCTGGCACTGCAAACACTGGGCAGTTGCAACCCTGGCTCACATCTGGGCTGACTCCCGTGGCATTGTCTCATTGAATTTTGCAGTGTGGAAAAACACGTAGCTGCCTGCAGCTCTCTGCTCTAAGAATCTGCAGCACTCCAACTGGTTCTTCACATTTCTGTGGCCCTGGAGTCACCCGCTGGCAATAACCTTTGCTGAAAGGCTTTGGTATGCTTGGGCTTCATATTATAAGTAGCAGAGAAGCAAGGGGCCCAGGCCCAAGCCTCATTTGCTGACCAAAACAGAGTGATGGAAGGGGGAGTCTGGTATAGTTTGAGAACCACAAGAAAGAGACATGAACCTAACGCCAGGGTCAGCATTGAAAGAAGCAAGGTGAGAAGCAATCGTGCCACTATTTCTTTCTTTTCCTTCCTTCCTTTTTAAAACTTTTCTTGTACTAGGAATTGTACCCAGTGGCATTTTACATCCTCTGTCCTTTTTTTAAATTTCAAAACAGGGTCTCACAAAGTTGCCAAGGGTCTTTCTAAATTTCTGAGGCTGGCCTCAAACTTGTGATCCTCTTTTCTCAGCCTCCTAAGTACTGGGATTACAGGCATGCACCATCATTCCTGGTTTAATTATATCACTTTCTATTAATGCTGACAGCTTTAACACAACACAGAGAAACCCTGAATCAAAGACCAGGGTTTGACTACTACTACTACTACTACTACTACTACTTATTATTATTATTATTATTATTATTGCTGTTGTTGTTGTTGTTGTTGTGTGTGTGTATGTGTGTGTGTGTATGGTACTGAGGATTGGACCAAGGGGCATACTAACTCTGAGCTACACCCCCAACCTTATTTATTATTTTTTTATTTTGAAACAGGGTCTCACTAAATTGCAGAGGGCCTTACTAAGTAGCTGAGGCTGGCTGCGAGCCTGCGATCCTCCTGTCTCAGCCTCCCATGTACTGGGATTACAAGGATGCACCACCACATCTGGCTAATTGTTTTGTTTTTAATTATGAAATTTTAATTGTTAAAATTTTTATTAAATGACTTTTATGATATATTTTTACAACCATAGCACTGCATGTCTGTTTTATTCTGACTCTACTGTCACTTCTAACTTACCCACATTTTCTCATCTTGGCGACAGCACCCCAGCTACATCCCTAATTCCTCAGGCAGGGCTGATATGCCACAACTGTTTCCAGCTGACTGAAAGTTGCTTTCAGACAGACCTGGGTCCAAGTTTCTCCAGGTTCTGTGACAATAGAAATGCTGTTCAATTGTTTTAAATTAGCTTCCATGACTATAAAGTGAAATAGTGATAGACGCTGTGCTATAGGGTTGTTTAGAAGATAAAATGAGAAAATGCATACATTAAGCTAGCATAAGCCTGGCTAAGTACCCCACCCCCAAAAGGGTTATAATAACTACTCCAAGGTGAGAAAAATCTCTGTGCTAGATTGTTTTTCCTCTATAGTTCTTTTGTAAAGTCATATGATGTAGCCTGGTACACTGCCATCTGGTATTGTTGGAGTTGAAGATAACAGAAATACAGATGATCTGGCCTTACAAATGTCTAGGGATAATACAGGCTATTTTCAGATATGATAGTGGGACTCTTCTCTAGGTAATGCAATTCACATTTCTTTGTCTTAGTTTTCTATCTTAGTTTTTTTGAATGTTTCTGTCCTATTTCCAACCACGACAAAATTTCCCTCCCTCTGGGAATTGTCAGGACAAGCAACATTTCCTTTCAATATTCTCATGAATGAAGAACCTTTTTTGAAAGAATTTTCACCAGCTCTTCAGGTATTGCTGTTTTAAAAATTGTACCCATTGTGAAGTTCATTCAGAATTTGAGAAGTTTTCATAGATTAACCTTGGAATAGGATTTTAAAGTAAACTTCTAGTTATTGCAGAACAGCTAAATTCCGAATGAGCCTGAGAAGAAAGCACTCTCTTCACATTATTTGTTTCCATATTTTTCAAATGCTTAGCAAGGCTGGTAATTTATGTTTGCATGGCTTGTGCTTACATTTTTCTTCTCCCAAGGGCATATTAAGATTTTTAACTTTCTTTAGTTGCTTAAAATTCTTTTAAAAATATGTACATTCATATTTTTCCTATAAAAATAGAATTCATAACAAGAAAACTAAAGATATGTCTCAGAGTATGAAAAATGTCATGTGGTATGGAAATACATTGTAGTATCATTTTTATATTTACATTTCTTCATTAAGACTTCTTAGTCTTAAACCTCTTCGGGGTGACCATTATTTTCTTCCTTACAGTGTCTACCATGGAGAGTTGTATGAAGAAAAGAAATCCCCATTTCCCATCAGGTCAGAGCCTTTGGCATCTTTGAAGGCAAGGCCATACACCTTGACATAGCTGTTTAGAATCCATGCCTACCCTAGTCAGTGGGCTCCAGTCTAGACAGATAGAGCTTGTCTCTAAGGCTGGGACCTGATAGAGTTCCCTGCTTGGTTTATATCTATTTCAGAAAGCATTACACTATATATACATAGCATTTGTTGTTGATTATTTATGATTTCTATAAAATGTTGTATCAGGCTCTTGGTGAGGCATATAATCCCCTATTATAACTGTTTCAACGAGGAAATCAGCTTTGACTTATGTCTTTCTTAAGTTACCTTTACTGGGAGCATAGGTAGTTTTGGAGGCCGCCTGTATTTCATTTTGCCATATGTAATTATGTTATGTGTCTAATCAATCTTAAAATTTCATTGACCATATTCTCTTACTCTTGCTGCCTTCTTGACGTTTTACATATCTGTTTTATTTAGAAGTTAATTTTTACTCTGATGTCCACTTTATGCTTAAATGTAATAGTAGTCCACTTCTCCTCCTCAAGAAGGGATGAATTTAAAGACCCTTCCTGTGGACCAGATCCAAGAGGCAGCATTCTGATTCCACAGCGAAGTAACCAATATGTCAACATTCCACTGTGATAAACAACAGTTAAAGATGTAGGTTTTCAAGAGTAATTTTTTGTTAGCTCAAGTTTTGCTATCCGACATCCTATCTGGTCTTTGGCCTGCTATATTTAAATCTTTAATATGCTTTTTAAAAATTATTACCATTTCCTTTAATTTTTAAACCTCAGCATGCCTACTCATGCAGCATAAGTACTGCATGAGTACTTATAAAAACATAAATAGTACAACTTAAAAAAACATGAATACTACAACTTAAAAAAAAGATACAAAATAAATCACTGATTCAATCTTATTTTTGCAATTGTCATTTTTGGATCACAGCCAGGAATGGATTTTTTTTTTTTTTTTGATGGTACTAATGAATACAAAGTACACCTCCCTCCATTGTTATCAGAACAAAGATCACTTACTTTGAATGGCTCAAGATATGTAAACACAGCTGGTTCAATAGTTTGAGTGGCAATGAAACACAGTGCCACAGAAGAGATGGGCTTAGGGGTGACCTGTAGACTCAGAGGTTTTTGTGTAAAAAGCCCAGCGGCTGTACTGTATCTATTCCCAATTGTGAGGACAAACTTGAACTCTCCAGAGAAGTTTCTCTTAGCTAAAATATATAGTCTCTCTATGTAGTCCTAGAACTATAGACAATCTAGTAAATTTCCCAGATAAGCAGAATTTTAAAAAATCGGCGGAGATTTATATAAAATTTCCAACTTCTAATCTTGCCAAATAAGAAACATAAAAAAAACTACCATCTACTCTCTCCATCATTTTATTAAAAGAAATTTTAACATGAAAATATTAATAAAGGAGAACCATTTAAATTGAATACCTCTAAGCATTATACACACAAAAAACTGTCTTCTCGTTTTGCCATGTACCGGAGAGCACATTTGTACACACGATGCGGCCAGTGGCCTCTCTGCTGCCTGGTAAGTGCTGATGAACTATGAGTAGAAGTCTGAACTCATGAGCAGCACTGAGGACAGGGGACACCATTTCCTCAGAGCCAAATGAGGAGAAACCTTGCCAACCCTGAGTTCACATTCCTAGAGTGCACCACTGGATAGTCACAGCTTGGCTACCATGCACTGCGTATGGGCCATACGGTCTTTTGTGAGGCAAGTCATGCCACTGAGAGCCTTCATGAGAAGTGGCAGAGACTCTTATGGTCTGATGCTCACTGGCCACATTTCGACTGTATCAGAATCAAAGCCAGGGAAATATTTTAGCATTTAAAAAATCTCATCCAGACTCTCTAAACTACATATTTAGAAAGCCTTAATATGTTGCAAGGTTACAAGGGATAAATCCTGAGACAGAGAAGAAAAAAAAAATCTCAATCCATAAATATGGAGATCTTTGCTCAGACTTCTGGCTTTTTCAAGAATTTTTTGGCAACATAGTATTTTCCCAGCATATCATCTCAAATCAAGCAAAATTTTTTGAAATATTTACTCATGCCTTATTGTTCATACAATAAATTATTTTCCTTTTTCACAGATACCAAGTTTCTAATTACCTTAGAGTACTGCCTATGTAGGGAGACAAGAACAACAACAAAACTAACGAGAAGGGGATGCTGCCTGGGCAACTAGGCTGATTCACTGGCTCCTGGACCACTAGACCACTAACACAAGCTTCAAAGTACATACGATTCAAATTTGAACCTCAGCAAAACTGCCAATTAACACATCACAAACCTTCATGGTCGATTGCAAATATTCAAAACCTAGAGTGTTAAATCTGTGAATACCAAGAGTCTCCTGCATAGTTCGCTGGCCATTCAGTGATACATAATTTGGGGTGAGAAACCTAGGTTGCTGTTGGGAATGGTAACTACAGCTTCCTTTGTTGCAATTCAAAGCACAGTAAAATAAAAGCAAAATATATTGAAAACTAACATACTGATGGTCTCCATGAATTTCTCTTTTTTCCACCATGCACTGGCATGGTAAAAAAAAATGAGTATTATGAATTAATAAATTGAGAGATTGCTGAACACTGTTCAGGAGAAAAAGCTGGCAAGAGGTCTCTTTATTGCTTAGGTATTATGCTAAAGAAAAAAAAAAAAACCTCACATTTACCAGCATTCTTGAGGGATTTCATGTTCTTTCAAAATAAACTGAAAATACTTTGCCTGGTTGCATGCATGATGACAGATTTTGAGATGGAAAAAAAAAAAAATCAGTTACCAGTCACTGGGTGGCTAAACAACAAGTGGAATGTTTGTGTCTTCTAAGTTGTGAGTGATGAGTTAGTCCCACCAGACACTGCTGTGATACAAGACTCACCAAGTTAGGAGCCCCACGTCACCAAAGGCCATATCAAGTAACATTCATGGGAAGAGCCTAAAATCCATAAGTCAGAAATAGAATATATGATGGAAAAAGACTTTGTGCTTGGCTCATCCCTCAGATTTTTATCACTCTCAGAGGGAATATATATGTTCAAAAGTTTAAAAGCCCAAGCAACACACATCTATTGAGTATGTATTTAAAATCTAGAACCATGTTTTAACCCCATGTGGAGAGTTCTAGTGTTGTCAACAAGTTAGAGATGATAGGACTGAGGTTTAGAAAGGTTAAATAAGTTACTCTGATGTATAATTACAATGCACCAATAAAAGTACATTTTAAAAAAAGAAAATAAACAGGAATTTTGAATTAAGTTTAATGGTAATAATGTCCAATATTATTTTAAATTTCTTTGTAGCATAATAATGTTGATAAATATAACAACAGCAATTCTATACTTCATTGTTATAATTAATGAGATTTTATTCCCTTCACTCAAAGGTTGCATATGGAATAGTCTACAATTGCTCATTTCTGAGGACCTGTTTGAGTAAAAATTAATTCCCAGAGGATTTATAAAAAGTTACAAAGTAAACACATTTTGCTGAAGGGGGGAGAGATTGCCATTCAGGAAACCAACAGTGGGAAAGTGGCAGGAGTAGAAACTCAGTCCTATGTTTAAGTTTGGTTCCCAGAATATTTAGATTTATCCCTAGGAGCTATACATTAGAACCATCTAACATAGCCAGGGATGCAAGTCTATACAGCTTTCTAGAAAAGTTCTTTTCCCAGCTAATGTATAGAATTTTATAAATAAACAAACATCTAAGGGCTTCACAAGTCAAAAACAGTCAACCCAGGTTGTAGGAAACAGATCATGGTTTCAGTGTCAGGCTCCCCAGAGAAGAGTGTGTGCTGGGCAAAGGCTCCTCCACTGCTGAGCTGGCTGGCATGGACATGGAGACAAGTCTGGAAAAGTGGATAGGTTTGGAATACATTCACCCGCCGAAAGATGCTTCATAACCAAGCAACCAGTAAATACGTATTCTTGCCTGTCCCCAAGCAGAAGGGCACTCATCCTGTTTCCTCCCATTTTCAGGACTGTGGTACCTTTGGGCCAGTTGTTCACGTTTGGTGAGGATTTTAGTTGTTTTACTTTGCACTCATAAATACTGGCCACCACATTTAACAGTCCTCCCCACCCCACTCAAACACCATAGACTAGTATTTCCTTGATGTGTTCACTTCAAATCCTTTACCATCACCTCAATTTAGCAACCTGTTCCCAAGGCTTGGATGTTATATCATCTGGAATTGAGACACTAAGTGCCACCATTTCATCTTTCTGCCATGCTCTGCTCCATTTGTTGTCTTGATTCAATAATACTTGCCTTTTACCTTCACCTGGACCTACTAGAACTTCTCCTGGATTGCCCCCTTATTCTGCCATATTCTCTTTCTGCAAACACTCCACCAATCAACTCTTTAAACTTCCCGTCATCTGCTTTCTTTGCCCCTGCCATTACTGAGGAATAGCACATGACCTGAAGATTCGGCCACTGCAGATGTGTGCAGCCCAAAGCCAGCCAGAAGCTCAATGACTCTTGACAAACCTCCCATGGCTTCCTGGTCTTATCTCTTTCATGCTTACAGGTGCTATTTCTAACCTTCATACTACTTTTCTCAAGTTCCCTCTTCACTCTTTGCAGATAATCTTGCCTTCTATTTAACAGAGTACATAGAGGTTATCAGAGAAGACATCTGTCAACATCCAGTTCCCTACCTCCAAATCTGTTTACCTTTGCACATCCTGCCGCATAGAATTAGAGGCATGGCCCTGGTCAGAGTGTACTTCTCTGCTGGCATCATCAGATCACAGCTCCTTAAAGGTCTTAATCTGTAAGTTATACCCTTTCTCACATAAAACTAGCTAATGTCTTCTCATCTTAAAAGAAAGTAACCTCTGCAGTGTGTTGAATAATGGCCCCTGACAGGTATGTCTAAGTCCTAACTCCTAGTACCTATGAATGTGACCTTGGAATTAGGGTCTTTGCAAGTAAACTATAATTAAGATATAACTAAGGATCTCAAAATGAGATTCTCTTGGATCAGAGTGGGCTCTGAATCCTATGATGGGTGTTCTCATAAAATAAAGAAAATGACAAGACAGGCAGAGGAGAAGCAGAGGCTGGAGGCAGAGTGAGTTGTGCTGCAACAAGCCAAGAAGTACCACAGATTGCCAGCAGCCACCAGAAGCTAGAAGAAAATAAAGTTCTGTTGTGATATCCATGCAATTTGTGGTCATTTGTTTCAGAAGCCCCAGAAAAGATACTCTACTCTCCATTCCAAAAGCCTCTCCACTTACTGATGATCTCATACATTTTAATACCTTTCTATAAGAAGAGTCTACACTCACTCTTCTCTGTCTCTGGGTCTGTTCTAAGATGCTAGACATACAGGTAGCTTGTATGCTAATAAAGAAAAGAAGATGACCACACAAATACAAAACAGCATTTCAGACAGTAATAAGATGGAAATTCATTAGGGAATGACCAGGAAACTATCTCTATCTCTCTCTCTCTCTCTCTCTCTCTCCATATTTGAGCTAAAGACTGAGAAATCAACCTTGCAAAGAGTCTGAAGACAGAAAATTCTGGGCAGAGAAAATTGCAAATGAAAGATAGGAGGTAGGAGTGCATTTATAGGCTGAGAAGAGAAAGGAGGCCACTGTATCTCGGGCATAATGAGCAGGGAAAGCCACACTCTGTCATCTGTATGGTTATCCTTGTCTCCTAAAGGCCCTGCCCTTGCAGGTCACTTTCCACTTCAAATTCTTCTTACTGTTGCCAGAATGATCTTACTAAAAAAATAATGATAGATTTTAGAGCCCATCAATGTATGAGACATCGAGTGCTTTCCACATGTCTACCAACTTATTCACATCACAGCAACCCTCAGAGGCAGATATCTTTTATCTATTATCTCCATTTAACAGATGAGAAAATGAGGCTCAAAAACAATTAAGTTATTTGCATGGGTCCCACAGATGGTAAGTGACAGAGCTGGGATTTGAACCCAAGAAGTGGGGTTTGAGTAGAAATCTGCAATGTGTCCCTGTCCTGCCTTCAATTGCTCAGTGGCTCCCCAGGACTCTCATCATTAGAGTGTGAGCTATTTCATCATCTGTCCCTGATTCTCACTCATCTGTGATTTCCTTTCGCCCCCCCCCCATGTACACCCATCCCCTGAACACATCAGATCACTTGCTCTACCAGATCATACCATGTTATCTCATATACCATATGGCTGTGCATAGGGTGTTTCCTCTGCCTAGAACACTTTCTCCTCTTCTTGCTTGGTTATGTAAGCTACTTGACTAAGACTCAGCTCAGGTGTCATTTCCTCCTCAACACCTCATCTGCCTTTCCACTCCATGGATACATCTATCATAACACTCACTATCAATTAGTTATCTTTCACCTGATTAGACTGGGAATAGCTTACAGATAAACATTGTTAAACTTACATTTTTATCTGTAATGACTGAATGTTTGCATCCCCACAGATTTGTGTGTTGAAACCCTAAGCCCCATGGTGTTGGCACTGGGAAGTGAGGCTGCTGGGAAATAATTGGGTGGCATTCCCATGAATGAAGTTAGTGCCCTTTAAAAAGGGACCTCCTTTGTTTCTTTCATCACATGACAATATAGTAAAAAGTCAGAAAACTGAAGATAGCCCTTGTCAGAACATAACCTTGGTCATGGGCGCCTTGATCTCGGCCTTCCAACTTTCAGAACTGTGAGAAACAAGTTTCTGTTGTTTATAAATCACCTAGACTTTGAACTTCATTAGAGCAGCCCAAACTAAGGCATTATCCCAGCATGTAACATAATACAGAGTAGAAATAATAGATTCTCATTAAAACATTGTTGAATGAATAGATGGGAAGCAGTAAGGGACCTGTAGTTTGTGAGCACTTACTTTGTGACAGAATCATGCTAAGGTTTTTATACTCTTATGGAATAAGTGTTTGTATCTCCCCTCCAATTTTTCCCAGTGTGACAATATTTGAAGACAGGGCCTTGGTAGAGGTAATTGAGGTTAAATGAGTTAGTAAGGGTGGGGCCACAATTCAATGCAATTGGTGTCCTTATAAGAGGAGGAGACACCAGAGAATGCACACAGAGGAGAGGAGAGGTCATGTGAGGAAACTTTATAAACCAGGAAGAGGCCTCAGCAGAACCTGACTAGGCTGAAGTTGTGGTCTTGGACTTTAAGCATTCACAACAGTTAGAAAACACATTTTCGGGCCGGGCGTGGTGGCGCATGCTTGTAATCCCAGCATTTGGGAGGCTGAGACCGGAGGATCCGGGTTCGCGGCCAGCCTCAGCTACCTAGTGAGGCACTCCGCAACTTAGTGAGACTCGGTTTCAAAATAAAGAATAAAAAATAGGGCTGGGGGTATAGCTTGGAGGTAGAATGCCCCTGAGTTCAATTCCCAGTACCACAAAAAAAGGAAAACACATTTTCATTGTTTAAGTCACCTAGCCAGTGGCTTTTTTCCCCCAGCATCTTGAGAAGACTATTACCTATACACTCTGCAATTTGATGTTCACATTGACCTGGTAAGACAGGTATCCTCATTTGTGAGAAATGGAGGCTTGGAGAAAATAACATGTCTTTGGTCACACATAGTGCTAAAGCCATGATTTAAACTTGAATTACCTGAACCCAATACCTGGGAACAAGAAAAATGGAAGTGTCTTTTAAAACCTTAAAAATTAATTTTAGGAACATGAATAAAATAGGAGTCTCCAAAAGGAGACAGTGTGTGGGAAATTCCCAAATAGCTCCCTTAACTTTCAGGTCTGTGCTTTTGATGACCCAGGGCCCGTGTCCACTTTGATGTCTTCTTTCCCCCTCTGACTCAATTCAATACCGCCTATCTCCCAGAAGCTCTTTTGCTCTCAGATGGTACCATTTATCTCTCCATCACTCTAGGAGAAGCTTTTGGGATACATAGTTGATTCAGTTCTTTCTATTATCACTCTACCCCTGTATCCCTGTACCTTTGCCTCCCTGTCCAGGTTCCATGATTTCTTTCTTCCTCATGTTTCTTCATCAGGTCCCTCCTCTCCACTCCCCAGCACCTGTGACCATTCCAGTCCACTCCTGGGTTATGATGAAAGCCTCCAATGTGTAGAAGGTGCACATTTTCATCTAAGGATGTTCTCACAGAAGAGGCAGTCACAGAAGTGCATTTAAGCAGCATCAGCAGGAGCACTGAACACTTAACTGAAATGCTATGCAGTTGGTCCATATGGGGTTGTTTAGTCCACCCTAGGATTCCAATAGCACCAGAGGGCACGGGCAGCACCCTGACCATTTCTCCTATCTCTGACAGTGAGTTTCTAACCTTTTTTCCCTCTCTTGTCAAAGACTCTTTTGAGAATCCACGAAAACTACACACTCTCCCCAGAAACACACACACACACACACACACACACACACACACACACACACACAATTAGCTGACAGCTTCATACCTCAAGAGGGGTCTGGGAACCCTAGGCTGAGACCTCTGTTTGCCAACACTGATTATGAGGCTGGAGCATCAGTGTGCTATTCTCCAGCTGGTGATTGTAACTGAAAAGCAATTCTGCATTAAGGTCAGTGAGGACAGAAGTCATCTGGCAAGAATCAGTTCAGGTAGGGCTTGATCTAGACATTCAGGTACAGGTGAGACTGTGTAAACAGAGGATGGGAGAGGATATTTAAAGCAAGAGAAAACCATGAATAAGGCATGGTGGCAGAGATGGGAGGCATCAAGGCAACCCACTTAAAGAGATGTAAGAGCACACTTGAGAGAAGCAAAAAGGATGTGGGTGTGTAAGATGGTGTCAAATCTGACTTGGCACAGAGGTCAATGAGGTGTCCCGAGAAAAAAAATGAGAGTCAATTGGTGAAAAAGAAAAAATGGAAAAGACAGTGAAAAAGGAATGATGATAGTGATGTTCAGACATGTGGACAAAGAGAGGTGGGTTGGGAGGGAAGGGAGAGGAGAGCCTGTTTGGGGGGGGAGGAGGAGGAGGGGAAGGAGGGCACCTAGTTAAAGAGTGATGAGGTTGTAGTGGGAATGGAGAGGCAGAGAACTGGAGGAGTGTTCCAAGGAAGAATCAATCAGGGCTAGGTAAGGGATAGATTAGGGGATTAAGACTGGAAAGAGCCAATGGGCTCACAATTGGTGGTGAGATAGGTGAGATAGGTGGTGAGATTTTCAGGGAGCAAAATGGTTGGTGGTGCCCTCCTCCCCATGATGATGTGCTGGGATCCAGCACAGGTGATGCCTTCACCAACTTGCACTAAAGCAGACACCAGTGTATATATCCAGCATGCTTCCCAGACAAGTTGCAGACAGTTCTACCAAATTCTATTAAGTGAAATAAATGCATAAGTAATGTCTCTGGGAAATAAAAATGCCCACATTGGAAACATCTCAGAGAATTGTTTCTTTTAGCATATGGTGGTCTGCACAGAACCTGCCTTTAATGAAACATTAATCATTAATCATGTCTTGTTCTGCTGCCTAAAGCATTTTCAACAACAGCATCATTAATAATGCCCAGTAGAATTTCTATTGGCTTCACATGATTCTACTTCATTT
Organism: Graphiurus murinus; assembly: GCA_004027655.1. Classification (NCBI taxonomy): domain Eukaryota; kingdom Metazoa; phylum Chordata; class Mammalia; order Rodentia; family Gliridae; genus Graphiurus; species Graphiurus murinus. Next base: position 22,158 of record PVLC010023422.1, read on the forward strand.
TCTAATGAAGGCATCCCCAGGGTTTCTGCTCTTGGTACCATGAGAAGGTACACACTTTCATCTAAGGATGCTCTCACATAAGAAACAGTCACAGAAGTGTATTTAAGCAGCAGCAGCAGGAGCACTGTACCCCCCCCCCATATCAGAATTGCATGCCAGGGCCAAGCTGGGTGTATGTGTACCTGCAAATAGAATTAAAAAAGCTAAGTGATGAGGTACTTTCTCAATTCTAGGATGATATAAACTATTTCAATGTCTGAAACATTCGCAACCATTTTAAGATGAATTGCGCAGGGACTTAAATTTGAGGTGATGGGGGATGGGGAGATCAATTCACCATCACCGTGTTACTTAAAATAATAAGTTCTCATTGTTCAGAGGGACACCAGATTATAAAATGATGCCTTCAAACCATGGGGGTGGGGAGGTCCTATTATCACCCACATATCACTGATTAGATGGAGTCCTGAGAGTGCACAGGACTAGCCTGAGAATGGAGAAAGAGTTGGGGGGAATTTCTCTCTCCGTTTTATTGAGGTATGGTTGACAAATAAGAATGTTTATATTTAAGGTACACAATATCATATGCATGTACATGTATACACTGTGAAATGATTCCCACAACCATATTAATTATCTATAAACTCACAGAGTTACCTATTTTATTTTTTTTGCGGTACTGGGGATGGAACTCAGGGCATTCTACCTCAGAGCTATACCCCCAGCCCTATTTTTAGTCTTTATTTTGAAACAGGGTCTCACTAAGTTGCAGAGGGCCTCACTAGGTAGCTGAGGCTGGCTGCAAACCTGGATCCTCCGGTCTCAGCCTCCCGAATGCTGGGATTACAAGCATGCGCCACCATGCCTGGCTAGAGTTACCTATTTTATATGTGTGTGTGTATGTGTGTGTGTGTGTGTGTGTGTGTGTGTGTGTGTGAAGAACACATAAGATCTACTTTCTTAGCAAATTTCAAGTATGTAATACATTATTATTAACTACAGTTACCATGCCATACATTAGGTCTCCAGAACTTATAACTGAAACTTGTACCCTTTGACGGACATCTCCCTATCTCCCCCATGACAATGTTCATCCCATGCTTTGTTTTTATGAGTATGACTTTTATAGATCCCATATGTAAAATTATTCAGTGTCTTTCTGAGTTTAGCATATTTCACTTAATATAATGTCCTTTAAGTTCATTTATGTTGTCAAAGTTGTAGGATTTCCTCCCTTTTTAAGGCTGGATAATAGCGCATGTTTATGTATATGTGTGTGTATGAGTAAGTGAATGGGTCAATAAATTATATACCTAATCTTGGATTGTGAAAAATGTTGCAATAAACATGGAAGTGCATGATTTCCTCTCCTTTGGATATGTATCCAGAAGAGGGATTCATGGATCATACAATAGTTCTATTTTTAACTTTTTGAAGAACTTTCATATTTTTCCCTTAATAGTTATACCACTTTACTTTCTCACTGACAGTGTACAGGGTTCCCTTTTCTTCATATTCTTACCAACACTTGTTATCTTTGGCTTTTTGATAATAGCCATCCCAGTGGACGTGAAGTGAAATCTCACTGTAGCTTTGATTTTCATTTCTCTGAGGATTAGTGATGTCAAACACCTTCATATATACCTGTGGCCTCTTGTATTTCTTCTTCGAAAAAATGTCTATTTAGATCCTTTGCCATTTTTAAATACTGAGTTATGTGAATTCTTTATATTTCTCAGATATCAATCCCTTATTAGATATATGGTTTGTGAATACTTCCTTCCATTCCATAGGTTGCCTTTTCATTTCGTTGATTGTTTTCTTCACTGTGCAGAAATGTTTTGTTTTGTTTTTGCGGTACTGGGGGTAGAACCCAGGGGCATTCTACCTCCAAGCTACACCCCCAGTCCTATTTTTTTATTCTTTATTTTGAAACAAGGTCTCACTAAGTTGCAGAGGGTCTCACCAAGTAGCTAAGGCTGGCTGTGAACCTGTGATCCTCCTGTCTCAGCTTCCCAAGTATTGGGATTACAAGTGTGCACTACCATGCCTGGCTATGCAGAAATGTTTTAATTTGATGTAGTCCCACTGTTTATTTTTTCAGTGCTTTGGTGTCATAAAAAAAAAAAAAACATTGCCAAGACCAATGACAGGGAGTTTTCCCCTGTTTTCTTCCAGAAGTTTTACACTTTCAGTCTTAATTTCAGTCTTTAATCCATTTTGAGTTGACATTTGTGTATGGTGTAAGGGTACATTTTCATTCTTTTTTATGTGGGTGTCCACTTTTCCCAACATCAGTTGCTGCAGAGACTGTCCTTTCCCCCATTGTGTATTCTTGGTACCTTTGCCAAAGATTAGTTGACCATAATCATAGATTCCCAAAATCTGAGATACCGCCCCCAGGGGAGGGATACTGTAATGTTCCAGGGGAGTGGTAATAACCTCGAGTGCTCTTAGGAGGCATTGGAAGCACCTCTGGAAAGGGGGCAGTAATCCAATAAGTTTGGGAATCTATGTAATTTCTGGCTCTCTACAGTATTGCATTGATCTGTGTCTATCTGTCATGCCAGGACCAAACTCTTGATTACTATAGCTTTGTGAGATAATAGAAATCAGAAAGTGTGATACTTCCATCTCTGTTTTTCTTAAGATTGCTTTAGCTATTTGGGGTCTTTTGTGTCTCATCTAAATTTAAGGATCACTTTTCTATTTCTGTGAAAAATGTCATTGGAATTTTGATAGGAATTGCATTGAATCTGTAGATCATTTGGGGTTATTTTTTTTAGCAAAAGCAATTCTTTTGTGAAAATAGAATATCTTTATATTATGAGTTTATTAGTTCTAATATTTTTCATTGGAGATATTAGAGTTTTCTATACATAATACCATGGCATATGCAAACACAGACAAATTTCCTTATTCCATTCTGATTTATATACCTTATTTTACTTTCTTGCCTAATTTCTCCAGCTATAACTTGCTGCATCATATTAAGTAGAAGTGGTGAAGTGGACATCCTTGATTTGTTTCTAAGATCTTAGAGAGAAAGCTTTCAACCTTTCACAGTTGAGTATGACTTTAGCTGTTAGGACTTGTAAAGTAAAACTATCCTTCTTACTACCTTAAATGTGTCTATTCTTGGGTTATTTTTGCTCTGAAAGTGTGCTGCAACTTCTCCCATGGAGCTCCTGGACTCCTACAAAATACTCTTTTCTGTGAGTAGTCATCAAAATTGGTGCACTGAGGAGGAGATCAAGGTAGAAAGTTTTTATTCGGCTATCTTGCTGATGCTACTCCCTCATAGTGTGAGTTAGTGCAACTCAGGAACCTCACTCTGTGGTCTATCCTCCACTTTCCACTCCTAGAACCTTTAGTCAGTGAGGCCTACTGCCCAGACTTGTGTTTCTGGGATAAGGAATTTCTAAAAAGCTTATCAAAGTATGAAAGAAAATTTAAGGGCTTAGACATTCTTTCTACATTCCTTCTTGTTGAACATTTTCCTGCTCCAACAAAGTGATTATCTAGGTTGTCAGATATTTTGTTGATAAATGTGATTGTTTTAAGCACAGAGACCAGGTACCATCAATGAGTTCTTAATGGCAGATTTAAGAAATGTTTATATCATGCTGTAGCTTGGGGAATTTTCCAATACAGAATTCAGTAGAAACATTTGATCTGCATTGACTATTAGCACACAAAATAGTGTTTTAAATCAGGCTTGTTAAGCAAGAAGTTTAATAGTTCCTGATAGAAATTTATACATTCATATAGTCGGAATGTTGGTGCTGGTTATTTTTATTCTCCGTACTGGAGAGATTTGAGTGTTAGCTCTTCTGTGGCAATAGTTCTATGCAAGAGTGGTCTGGTATCTCTCTTCAGCAGCACACTGTTCTTCCTAGAGCTGACCTCACCATCCTCTGTCAGCCTGAAGGCTGACCAAAACTTCTTTCAGTGTTTGAG